>JACATO010001256.1:0-32911 GCA_018389105.1 Nautilus pompilius | reverse complement strand
TTGTTCTTATTTTTGGTTCGTGACATAGTGTAGTCACTCATTTGTGACACAAATTAGGACACGATAACAGTATTTAAATGTATGCACTTCTTGTTTCAATGACAGCAGCAGTAATGCACTTATAAACTTCTCCCATTAGTGTCTTTTCTTTGTTGTAGAATGTGGCAGGCAGCAGAGTAGCAACCTCTTTGAGCCCATGAGCTTGATGGGGTCCCAGACTTATCCCGGAGAGTACCCTTGGTTCGCTCTCGTATTAAATAATTATCGAGTCTTCTCCAATGGCATTCTCATCGACCGAAATCACATCCTTACTCTTTACCGGTATTATTATGATCACACGTGAGTCTCATCGAATTTACAAACCTATAATCACTTTTTATTGAGACAATTTTCGTTTCTTTCACGAATGAAACTAATAATGGTGATTTTATTCTCAAGGAAATCGTACTGCTTCTGCTAGGAGTCATTGTTTTGTATCCTTCATCTGCTGGAGTTTATTAACTTTTCATCGCCGAGTTGTTCCCTTCCTGAGATGGTTCGTTCTCAGTGCTTGTGTGTATGCCACGACATGACCGAGCTTCTTCCGGAACTAATGCGGGGAATTCATTTGCCTCAAATCTCTCTCTCACGTGTCTCTCGGTTTTTAATATATTTTTGGAGTCCTATGTTGTTTGTGAGGGGTTAATGTGTGTGAGAGAGCGAAAAAGTTTGTGTATTTGTGTATGCGGATGTGTCCAGTTTTGTGTATACGTCATTAAAACCAGAGAAATGATAATTGTATTACAACGCAAAGGTTACAAATATTTTAATACAATAAAATCAATACAACTTCAATGGTGAATCTAATCTATATTGCAGATAATCTTATATTGTTCATCTCTAGCAAGAAGAAATCCAGACGCTCAGTGATTTAGATGATACATTTAAATTTATATGCGAACAAGGATAGTCTACTGATGTTCTTTGACAGCTGTCTTTTGTCGATACTTTCCTTCTCTCTTCTTTGGTCCATTAAATAGATTCTGTACTTTCAACTTACAAAAAAATCTCTCTGGGAACTTAACAATAAGTGCGAGACCAACCGTTAACCTTTGTTTGCTGTCTTACATCTCGCGACTCCAGTGACCATCACCGACTACATCTGACCGAGGCTTCTGGCCAGTAATGAGTACAATCCGGGAAAAACCTGTTTGGTAAATTCGTCGCATGACCGAAACTACTCTATGTACACGGTTGCATTTCCGCAAAAAGAATTTAAAAAAGGAAATATTTACGTAGCGATGACTTTCACAACTGAAACATTCTTAGTGTTTTTTACACTATTATTTAGAATTGCTGGAAAACTCCGAGAAAGAAAATACCAACAGCAGACAACAGAAAACATTAATCTTTGGATGTTGAATACTTACTGAAGTTTAACTGCCTTCGTTTCTTAGAATATTCCGCTAACTCTTAGAAAATGGTAAATCTTGTGTCTGTTTTAATCATGTCAGTGTTCCAGCGCTATTGATACTATATGTTGCTGTGAATATTTAATTGATTATCTTTCAGAAAGATAAAAACAGTACGAAACAAATTGGAACCTAATATGTATCAGTTCCTATTTGCTATTTAAAATACATTTTATCATATTATGTAATCAACATTATCGTATTTTTAATAGTTAGTTCTAAAATAAGGATGATTTTTTCAAAAATAATTACGTGGCGTTTTCTATCGCCTCATTAATAATAGCTGAGAGAACTAGTGTACATACGTTTCGAAAAAACCTTTCCATGTTGCCATGATCAGGATTTTTCACAAAGAATTGATTTTGGTGTTCAGTTAAATTAAGTTGAATCAGTTGATCTACACCGTGCTTTTATATTTTTGAATTACACAAGCGATTCAATCTGTTTCACACTGTCTGTCGCTGCATCTTTTGATGCAAACCTTCGTAATCATTTGGCCATGTTGCTTTGTTGCTTAAGGTGACAAAAATTCAAAGAATAAATTCTTTACGTCGGAAGTTGGCCAAGCATCTTGCAGGATGTGAAACCTCTACTTTGCTTAGTATCGGAGCCGTGACCCTGTCAGTTGACGATCCACCTTCTAGATCCTTCTGCGGATGTTCGAATGGATTCAAATCAAGATTAGATGTATGGACGGAGGAGCGTGGAAATCTTGATTCCTCGTTCAGACTGAGATCATTCTGGAGGAGGTATAACATGTAGCCCCCCCCCCAAAAAAAAACTCCTCGTGAATATCAAAACCGAATGTCAGGACGCTTTGCTGGAACATGACAGAAGTATCTTTAAAATGGAAATATATCCAGCAGAATTGAGATGTCCTTTGATTTACAACCATTCTGTCTTTGCGATTATGACAATTGCAACCCAGACATGACACACCCTTCATAACTATTCTATCTATTTTAAAAACAAATATTAGTTTAATGTTATTTTAACTTTAATTGCAACCATCAACATTGTAAGTATATTTTCGAATATAATAGAAGAATTGTGTATTGAGATGTTAACGTAAACAAAATACTGCATGTAGCTTTTAAGGTTGTCACTATCGATCTGAACCAGGTATGCATGGATGCACTAAAAGCATACCACATCATTTCGGATAGTAATATTAAGATTTACATACAGTCTATTTTCACCTGTCCAGAATACTTCGAACGCCGTTTCATTTTTTTTTCAAAGAAAACACATTTCTGGCTACAGAAATAATATTCAACTAATTTTAGCATCTCAGTAGCGATCGCTCGTTCGCCATCTCTGCAACCAGAAAGCATGTCCGTGTCTACGTCGGCTTAGTGATACTGCCACTTAGTGTTTGCTTTTAATTACTTTTTATCTTTATTTTGGTGTGAAGGTGAGAGGTCATCATTTCAAATCGTGTTCTGAAGAAACAGAGAGAGGAGAAGGAACTGAGTCCGTAGCGGGTTCCAGAACATGGCGAAGAAGCCATCGATTTCAGTCGTTGATAAATTTATCTGTAATCTGATTACTTAAATCAGTTATGACGCAATTTTACAAAAATACATGTTTTAATGAATATTTCTGGCCAGTTTTTTTCTTGTGTAATTTTCTTTTATGCCATTCTGCTGAAAGTCTCCTTGTTTTCGTCCCTTCATAACTCCTCTCTCTCTCTCTCTCCCATCTCTCTTTTCCATCTCTCTCTCTCTCTCTCTCTCTCTCTCTCTCTCTCTCTCTCTCTCTCTCTCTCTCTCTCTCTCTCTCTCTCTCTCTCTCTCGAAGCGACTTTGTACAGACTACAAGACCGTCGTTATTCTCAACAAACCAAATATTTAAAATTGATTCGTTAATCAAATATTTTAAAGCTGAACAATAAAAAGATAAAAGCTTCATTGCCCATTTAGTAAATATACTCCAGGAAGTATATCCTGCTGAGTGTAGCTGTTTTTTTAAAGCCTCTTTGTTGTAAAGACTAACAAACCTTGATTGATTGAATTAACATCAATAAGTACCTCGTGGTAGAATCTATATGTGCGCGTGTGTGTGTGTGTGCGTGCGTGCGTGCGTGCGTGCGTGCGTGTGTGTGTGTGTGTGTGTGTGTGTGTGTGTGTGTGTGTGTGTGTGTGCGTGCGTGCGTGCGTGTGTTTAATGCTTTAAAGAGTATAGGAACAATAAGAGGCTATAAGCAAACATGTGGTAAATGGTAACTTTAAAAATAAGCAAAATCCACGTTTTCGTGATATACGTATACCGGAAAATTAAAGACGCTGTCGTCTTCCCGTGTGAATATTTAGCCTGTGTAACTATTTTATATTTGTTTGTTCCTTTTACAGTATAGTGTCTGTCAGAAATCTCTAAAGAACCCTTATGAGTTAACTCAGCTCCACCGAGCATCATGTAGTCGATAAAACGAGTCTTTTATTTTCTTCAGCGATTTGCAGTTGGCTGGACAAGGGGCCGCGCGATGCTCCACTGCTGGTATCCTGGGTTGTGAAGGTACGGGGTCTGATGGATCGGACTGGTGGTTATTTACGGATACTCCGCTTTCTTGCCACTTATAAAAAATGAAAATTTCCACTGAGGATTTTCCTGACAAAAATCGTGTTTCATCAAAATCAGTTTGTGTCGAGCCTTTGGTAGAAAAACAAACAACAAAATTTTAATAATTTTGGAAAGATTTATCTGCTGCTCAAAATCCGTAAGCAACCAGAGGAGTTTCGGGTTCTCTAGCGTTTAGAATTTGAGAATCACTGGAAATTTAGATCCGTTTCTCGCCAGACTGCTGAGGCAGAAGTTCGGAACAGGGCGGCCGGAGAATAACGATGGCTGTCACGAGGGTAAGAGGTCTATCTAATCGACCACCGCAAAAAAGGCAAGAAAATATACCGATGTTCTGGTAGATTCGTCGAAACTAGTAACAGTCTCCAGTAGGGACCAAACTCTGGGCCTCAACACTTTAAGACAGTAGGCTGTTCGCCCCACCCTGACCCACAAAGGCGGCTCTCTCTCTCTCTCTCTCTCTCTCTCTCTCTCTCTCTCTCTCTCTCGTATATACGAACACCTTTTATTAATTTATCCTGAACGATGACACGGCACGCAGCTACAGCTGTGGAGAAATCTTTAACCTTGTTTACTGACTTCAGCTTGAAAATCGAACAGATGACGGAATTATGAACATTATTATGTGAATTGTTAATCAAGGATGATTTAACAAATTGATGTAACATGTTGTAGGCCAATAAAAGTCAATATAAAACTCTATCAGACGCCAAAAAAGCAAGCCTGTGATTGGTCGATGCAATATCAAAAGTTATTCTTCTTTCTCCTATATAACTCGTGTACCAACAGGTCAGCTGTTAGAGCGGCAGAAATTGAAAGGTGAGTGTAGGATCTTCTTTGTCTTCATTTTTCAAATGTGTATTTCACTCCAACTTGTTTATCTTTGGATAGGATTTTAGATTTTCCATAAACATCTACTTATTTCAATAAATATTAAATGAAAACACCTAGAAATAATAAGTTACGTAGTAAATTACATAATAATTATTATAGTATCGAGGTTATAATAAAGCGGAAGGTTTTATCACGGCTTGTATCAGGTCCACAATTTTAACCAGTCCGTCTATAGTGTAGTGTAGTTGCCACAAGGCGGCTGCGACCTATTAGGTTATAAATGGTCGCCAGTTTTGAATATTGTTTGCCATAATTTATAAAAGGACCTAGCTTTCATCAGGATCCATAAACCGTATAATTGTTGCAAGGGGCAGAAAGCTATTACAGATTATTGAAGCGTTTCCGGGTTTTAAAAACGTCCGTAGATAATACTGTATATTATATTTGTTAGAAGACGTCAAAAATCCAACACGTCCGTACGGCATGGACGAGATGCATGACTCTATCTCAAGCGGGTTGATAATCTTGGTGCTTTCTCTCTGGACAGTTCTGTTCCACAACAATCAGATTTGTGTTAACTTTACCAAGAGCTGTGGGAAAATGCATTTGCATTCGTTTTCAGAAATCTTTCTTTTTCTGCTAACCACAAACTCATTGGTAGCAACTGCCCCGTTTTTCATATAGACACTGTTTATTACATATGCATATTAGAACTGACGTTCTTTGAAAGCATTAACAAAGCTCAAATGTTTTCTCACAATGGAAGACAGTAGAAATGACAGGTTTATTTCGCCAATACTGGAACGTGGTTCCAGTCAGAGGTAAGATCGCGCATTCAGAGAGTAGAAACAGCGTGAGAGGGTTAATCAGTTTGTGCCTCCCCCTTACTTAAATCAATTGATGGACAGGCGATACTCGTATTTTTAGATAAACAGGGGCCAGCGATGAATGCGAAGTTTGAACAAAGAGCAGCTGTGATTAACAGGGCGTGGTTACTGGGCGTGGTGTCCCGGCCATACAATAGAGTTAAATCTGAGATTGTATCACATCTTAGATAATAAGATCGATCGATTGATTTAATTGAAAGGAATTACTGCGCACTACACTGGGAAAACGTAGCACAACAAACTGAAATACATCTCCATAAGAGTGGTGCGAGAAAAGTATAACTAAGAGAGCATTTTTTTTTTGTTTGTTTAATTCTGATGATGAGATGGCACATTTCAGCAAAATGTCGCATTCTTAGTAAAGGTATTCCACCAAGTAGACTGTGCTGTGCGTTGTCCATCATCAATGGAAAGTACCCTTTCTCTGTCAAAGTTTGGAAAGTGTTTGAAAATGATGCTTGGGCTCTTAACGCTTAAGTTATTCGGGTAGTTTTATTCAAATTTTAAAAGAACAAATTATACTGTCATTACAGAAATTTACAACTGCATGGTGACTTTATCCTAAATATGCAATGCAAACATCAAGTTGCCGTAAGGTAACTACAGTAAAAAAACAATTTGAAAATACAGGGAGCTGCCAAAATAATTTGGCTATAAAAATGGAAAGTTTACGTTTTGTGGACAGAAAGCATTGTTCTATATCACCAGTTCGCTCAAGTTTTATTATAGGCAGTTCATGGTGTGACTAGACTTGAAGACAGATCGACACAGACCTAAATATTTCTCGTGGATCTGACGCTACCTCATCGTCCAGTTTTCCCAGGTAAATTACAGTGTGGAGGAAAAAGCGACCTGAGAGGCATTCAGCAGTGACACCACGACAAGATCGCTGTGCCCTTTCCGGCCAGGTCGGCACTTAGAGTCCATAGTTCCTCGCTGGTGACTTTGATGCAACAGAATATCTGTCGTCATCTGAACCTACTTGACTACAGAAAGGGTACAGCTCATGTAAATCTCTTCTGTCCAATAGAATTTCAAAACCCTTTATGGACTGGCGTCTCCGATGAGTCTTGGTTTCACCAACCTGCATCTGGAATCCCCATCTGGATTTGGAGCAACCTTAACGAATACTTCCAACTCTAATGTCTTTAGAACACGCTCAAGAGTGCATGAGCGATTTACATTATGCTTGGTATAATTTGGTTTGGTGGAAAGGCAGAAAGAGAATTATCGAAGAATGTTTCAGTTCTTCCAGATACATTGCCATTTTGAAGATGTTCGACCATTTTACCAACAAGGCATTCAGAGTTCCAGTGTCTTTTTTGGAGGATAACACTAGACGATATAACTTTGGTATGACTACTGTCTGGAAAAGGAATCAGCATATTCAGCTTCTTTCCTGGCTACCCAAGAACCGTAACATGAATCCAGTCGACCAACCTTGCCATCATGCAGATTCTCAGCTGAAAGTAGCCAGTCCATTTCTCACCATTTTGTTAAAATTAAATAAGACTCTTATCGGTATATAGGAGAACCTGGATCTGGCCAAACTACAAAACATCACTTACATAAAGCTGATCTCGGTAGAAAATCTTCTCCCACTCAAGGTACCTCAGCCAAATACTGACAAAGACTTCATTCAGTTGCTTGTCTTAATTTGCCTTTATCAGAAACAGATTAACATACGGAATTAACAGCAGATGTCCATGTTATTATGGTAAGGCATTGTATATATCATTTTTTCCCGTTATTTGTCAATACTACAGCAAAAAACACTTTTCTAATATACGAAAATCGTCAGAAATGTTCATTTTCTCAATGATCATCAGGTGACACATTATTTTTACAATATGAAGAAGGACTTAGACAAAACCAGTCGGCAGCAGAATACTGTGATCTACTCTTCGGGATGGCACTTGTAGACGCCTCGTTTATCTTATTTCCGGTATCTGATGTTTAAAAAAGGATTACACTTAAATTAGGAGTTTTATGATTTTACTTCTTTGTACTTTCAGATGGCAGGACGATTCCGCCGTACACAGTTTACCCTCGGTGGTAACGTCTCAATGTCCTCCCTGTGTGGCATTCTGTGGATATATTGCTGGGTAACCATTACCCGTGCCCAATACACAACAGAGACATTGGAACAATCACAGCCACCTTCAGGTAAGAGCAGATACTATTAATATTAGTAGTAAAAGTAGAATTTATACAACTGGTGGAACGATAAATGTTCGCAACATCTAAGCTACTAACTAAGCCCTGCTTCCTTCCATCATTTAAATTAAAGGAGAGGAATGAATTTAAAAAGATCATGAAGTTAGATACCCATAAAACGATCGTCGGGTTAAAGAATATTCGCTATAACGTATATGGGAAATCGACACCAAGAATTCTCTGAACATATACATGGTTCGCTATAACGAACGAATCGTCATTGACAAAAGTACAAATTTTGAGGAGGTCGTAATATTCTCAGAGCGAGTCCAAGATTTAACGGATGCCCAGCTCGGAGAGATCTGTGCGTACATTCGAATAGCATCATTCAGCCATAGTACTTTGTAGATGGATCTTTTCTGCAGAACTTTCTCGGAATCTATTTGAAAATTTTGCCTCAATTGCAATTCGTGATGACTGGAAAAAGTGCAAGTTTCTACTAGAGGTGCAACTGCTCCTAAAGAAGAGAGGAAATGCATCTCTTTGGATATCATATTGGATGTTTTGAGGCGATTTGTTGCTGTCGAAAATCAAAGAGAAATTTCTAGAGCATCGTACAAAACTCCGTCTACTATCTACACGATTTTGAGGAAACAATCAGAGAAACTGCAAAATCTGTGACGCATGGAACAGCTACAAAAGTAACACGAAAACCGAGTGAAATAATGGAAAATATGGATAGAACACCGAATGTTTGGAGAGAAGGCCAGCATCAACGGAACGTCCGTGTAGGAAGATGGTTATTTAAGAGAAAGAAAGAAGTTTATTTAATGATCTCCAACAACGGGAAGAAGGTACAAGTGAAGAAGCGATCAATGCCAGCAAAGGATGGATCGATAGATTCAAACAGCACAGTCATTTAAATAACATTAAAAAACCGGTGAGGCTGCGAGTGTAGACACATCAACAGCTGGGTGTTATCCAACTGCATTGAAGAAGATTGTTGACGAATAGGGCTACACACACCTACAAATTTTTAACGTCGATGAAACGAGACGGTTTTGGAAGCGGACGAGTACGAACATTCATCTGCAAGCAAGAAAAGACGGATCCTTGATTCTAGGATGAACAGGATCGACTAAAAATCCAGCTCGGTGGAAATGTCGGAGGAGACATGAAGTTGAAACCTTTGCTATTCTACCAATCAGAGAACCCGAGGGATATGAAAAGTATTGCTAAAGCTGGTTTTCCGGTAAATTGGCTCTTTAATAAAAAAGGGTGACAATAGCAATGTTTCAGGACTGGTGTTTGGAGTATTTCTGTCCTGCAGTTGAAAAATTTTGTCGGGATCATAAAATTACTCACAGCTTTTGTTGGATAACGACCCCAAGTATTCATTCAATGTCGAAGATTTGTCGCCTAATGCATGCATTGAATTTGTTCCACCAAACACAACGACATTGATACAGAGAATGTATCGAGGAGTTATTTTCAACATTCAAAGCATATTATAAACGCTGCACAACTAAACAATGAATGCAGCGACTGATGGAGAAGAAAAGCCTACAGTAAGGGACTTTTGAAAGGGCTTTAATATTATGGATGGCATTGAAAACATTGGTCAGGCCTCTGCAGAAGTTAAAGAACCATACACAATGAATGGTGTCTGGCGAAAATTCTTACAAAGTTGTGTCCATGACTTCAAAGAATTTACCACTGAAACTGTCCCAGATATCAAACAGAACATCGTGAAACTTGCACAAAAGGATGGATTTGATGAAGTCAATGAAACAGATACGGTAGAGTTAGTACAGTCACATGAAGATTTAATGGAGATGGAAAAGGAATAAGCTACATTAAAAGATGAAGAAGAATAAGACAGGAGACCTGGTAGAGTTCTTCATTTATTAGTGTCACGCATCTCAAAGGTATTTGAATATTTAGAGAAGGAAATGGCAATATTTTCCGAAAGATCACAGTAAGAAACATGACATTTTCCAGAGACTGAAGAGCAATGTCGACTCGAAACAAGGATGGAATTATATCTTCAGAAAAAAGGAAGTCGAACCAAACGACGTTGGATAGGTATCTTTCTAAGACTGTGAATCCTTAAAAAAAACACAATCATCACCTACAATTGGCACAAAGCAACTTCCCTTTGTTGCTCGAAACACTTATTTACATCCTCGAATTTATTAATAATTAACCCTTCTGTACCGGAGGACCACATATGAGGGGGATAGTAAATTTATATGTAAAGTAACACTGTGTGAACTCCATTGTACAGCCCTATCTTCCAAAAGTGTGTTTTAAATTCGATTGATTTCATTTCAAAGCTGAACGTATAACAAATATTTGAAGAAACATAAAATGATAAAAGTAAATGAAGTTTTCTTATTCATTTAAATTTCCAATATAATGATAACATTTCTAGATCATTATCAACATCGTTCATTCAAGGACGAAACGTAGAAATAATTTAGTGTTTTGTTTCCCTAATAACTGGATACACGGATCAGCCTTCTCCTGCACCAGATTCTACGACAATCTACACAGGTCAGTTATACGACAAAACGTGAAAACATTACAATTTTATATTAGTTTGGGTCAGCCACACTGGAGTGTCTCTCATTCTTCAATGTTTCATTTCCAAAAATAAGTATTTCTCTTATTAAAACGCATAGCCCTGTCATTTCTCTCAAAAAACATTATATTTTCCTTTATTACAAACTGCTTCCTCCCTATTCATCAATAACAGGAGAATGTATTAATTTATATTTTTACATAAATGAAAAAAATTAATTAATATTGAATTTTACAAACAACAGGTAGTGCCCGTGTAATCTGCTCCATTCAGCTACCTGTCGTATAAGAGATATTACAAGGTTTATCTAAAACGTTTCTAGCCAGTAAATGTCAATGTTCGAATGTATGGTGATTTTTTATATTTATATCGCATATAACTAAATAAAAAGGAAACAGAATACATATAAATTTCAAATTATTACGATAGTTATTACTTTCGTGCGTCTCAAACATTTTGACCCCGGAACTGACTTAATTGTCTCACTTACTGTGGTACGTGAATGAATGTTCCATCGATGAAAACATTCCTTATTTCCAGAACTCGTGTATGTGCGTCTTGTGAATGGCGGAACGAATCAGGAAGGAAGAGTAGAAGTGTACTACCAGGGACTGTGGGGAACTGTCTGTGACGACAGCTGGGATGACAGAGACGCAACCGTCGTATGTAGGATGCTAGGATACACGTACGTAATTGCAAAGCACTAAGTATTGTTAACTTTATTTGTATTCCTTCATCTGACGACATATTAACGGTTGGTTATTATAAAAACAAATTTACATTAATTTATTTCCTGATATCAATTACAGGGATTTTTATATAAAGAAAAGTTAAAGTATAAAGTCAATAATTTATCTTGAAATACCTCGCAATTCTCACTATCTATCGGCAAGATAAAATCAATCAACTTCTGTCGAATGATACGCAGCCAATTATAGAATGCCATATGCAAGATATTTCGGTTGATGGTTATTTCTCAGTGATTCCGAAACGATTTCGGTTCGTCATAAAGATAACGGTCAATTACTACCTTTACCATCTAGTGTTTAGGTGATTTCATTAATGGCTTTCTGCATGAAATGTTTTAAAAATTTATAATACGAAATTATCCAAAAAGGGAAACCTTTCTTTATTCGAAAAGAATTTCTTTGAATCCATTTTCTTTCTATACAAAAAAGGATACGAATTATTAGACATATAATGTACAATATAATCAATTTTGATTTAGCTAACCAAACCGCTAAATTATAAATGTAGTAATGAATACATTTCCATTTCTGAATAGGTTTGTCTCTTTCTCTCTATTACTGTTCAATCAAATCACACTGAGATTGTTCCATTCTTCATCATGATTATATTATGATGGATTAGATCTTGATTCTCCATGTACTGCTATCCTTTTTGATCAATTTCCTTCCAGATATATATCTTGTATATATTAAATCTTAAGTAAATAAAGTGACTTGTTACAGATACAAAACAAATTTAACGGCATGATATTGCTTTTTAATCGATCTACAGAATCTATGCGATTGATCGATATAATTTCTTTGAAAGAAAAAAAAAACATTTGCATATCTTTACTCTTACCATAAATTTCCTTCAACAGTTACAAAACTTTAAATCCATCGTACATCTCATCACAATGCACACATTAAAAATATAAAGAAGGCAATCCTTCTTTTATTTCACTTTATTAGTCTATTACAAAATCTAACTTAAGAACAGTTTCCATGTATTCAACTTCCTATAATCATATATGAAGAGTTTCTCTCATATTTAAAAAATAAACGATTGAAGGGAATAAAAATTTTAGATATGGTGTAAATCGATTGATAAATAGATTAAATCATCAGAAAAATGGGAATAAAGAAAAGACTATAAAAAATTACTACCTATATTTTATTGAAAATTGTGATATGTTTATTACTAACCTGATTTTAACGCCACATTTGGCACATGAACGGAACTAGTCAAATGTACCTGAGAAAAATTAAAACCTGTGAATAGGAGTAAGAAAGGCCCTCATCTGATATACTAATTAGGGCGAATTGTAGTTTTAAGCAATGAATTCTACAATAACATTTGACGTAACGAATATTTTTCCATTCATTCATCAATTTTACTATTTAGGTCCGGTACTTCAACACAATCGGCGTCCTTCGGCAGTGGTAGTGGAATCATCTGGCTGGATGATGTTAACTGCGGTGGCTACGAAACTTCTATTCACAGTGCACGCATAATGGATGGGGCAACCACAACTGTAGTCATGGCAATGAATCTGGAGTTGTCTGCTCCTACACGCAACGTGAGAACTTTTATCGTTTATAATAATCAAAACGTACTTAGCATAGTAAAAACAAATGTTTTAGTGCAATTGTCTTGAAAAGGGAAAGAAGAAAAGAACCAAGTAATCTTCTCAATATTGCATCTATTCCTTAAACTGTGTATCTATACAGTGTACGAGATTTCTAGCTGAAGCTTCGTCTAAACGATTGATTCCCGATAGTTAATCAATATTTGTTAAAAATTGAATTTGAAAAGGAAATGGGGCCTTACATTTAATTTAAAACTCAAATAAAATCATCACATTTCTAGGTCATTGTCAACATTGTTTATTCAAGGTCGAAACGCATAATTAATTGAATGTTTTCTTTCCCTAGTAAATGGATCCATGGATCAACCTTCTTCTGGACCAGAATCTACTACAATCTACACAGGTCAGTCATACGACAAAGCGTACATTCATTACAATATTATATTAGTTTGTGTCAGTGTTTCATTTGCAAATTAAGTATCTCTGTGATGAATATGTATCACCTACTAATTTATCTAAAAAAAAATCTATATTTTCCTTTATTACAAACTACTTGCTCCCTATTGATCAATAACAGGAGAATGCATTAATATATATTTTTACATAAATGAAAAAAATTAATTAATATTTAATTTGGCAAACAACAGGTAGCGCCTGTGTAATCTGCTCCATTCAGCTACCTGTCGTAAGAGAGATAATACTAAAATGTTTATCTAAACCTTTTCTACCCAGTAAATTTCAATGTTCGAAAGTATGGTGATTTTTTTCTATTTCTATTGCATATAACTAAATAAAAAGAAAACATAGAATACATATAAATTTCAAATTATTACGATAGTTATTACTTTCGTGCGTCTCAAACATTTTGACCCCGGAACTGACTTAATTGTCTCACTAACAGTGGTACGTGAATGAATGTTCCAACGATGAAAACATTCCTTATTTCCAGAACTCGTGTATGTGCGTCTTGTGAATGGCGGAACGAGTCAGGAAGGAAGAGTAGAAGTGTACTACCAGGGACTGTGGGGAACTGTCTGTGACGACAGCTGGGATGACAGAGACGCAACCGTCGTATGTAGGATGCTAGGATACACGTACGTAATTGCAAAGCACTAAGTATTGTTACCTTTATTTGTATTCCTTCATCTGACGACATATTAACGGTTGGTTATTATCAAAACAAATTTACATTAATTTATTTCCTGATATCAATTACAGGGATTTTTATATAAAGAAAAGTTAAAGTATAAAGTCAATAATTTATCTTGAAATACCTCGCAATTCTCACTATCTATAGGCAAGATAAAATCAATCAACTTCTGTCGAATGATACGCAGCCAATTATAGAATGCCAACCGCAAAATATTTCAGTTGATGGTTACTTGTCAGTGATTCCGAAACGATTTCGGTTTCGTCATAAAGATAACGGTCAATTACTACCTTTACCATCAAGTGTTTAGGTGATTTCATTAATGGCTTTCTGCATGAAATGTTTTAAAAATTTATAATACGAAATTATCCAAAAAGAGAAACCTTTCTTTATTCGAAAAGAATTTCTTTGAATCCATTTTCTTTCTATACAAAAAAGGATACGAATTTATTAGACATATAATGTACAATATAATCAATTTTGATTTAGCTAACCAAACCGCTAAATTATAAATGTAGTAATGAATACATTTCCATTTCTGAATAGGTTTGTCTCTTTCTCTCTATTACTGTTCAATCAAATCACACTGAGATTGTTTCATTCTTTCATGATTATATTATGATGGATTAGATCTTGATTCTCCATGTACTGTTATCCTTTTTGATCAATTTCCTTCCAGATATATATCTTGTATATATTAAATCTTAAGTAAATAAAGTGACTTGTTACAGATACAAACAAATTTAACGGCATGATATTGCTTTTAATCGATCTACAGAATCTATGCGATTGATCGATATAATTTCTTTGAAAGAAAAAAAACATTTGCATATCTTTACTCTTCCATAAATTTCCTTCAACAGTTACAAAACTTTAAATCCATCGTACATCTGATCACAATGCACACATGAAAAGTATAAAGAAGGCAATCCTTCTTTTATTTCAGTTTATTAATCTATTACAAAAGCTAACTTAAGAACCGTTTCCATGTATTCAACTTCCTATAATCATATATGAAGAGTTTCTCTCATATTTTAAAAATAAACGATTGAAGGGAATAAAAATTTTAGATATGGTGTAAATCGATTGATAAATAAGATTAAATCATCAGAAAAATGGGAATAAAGAAAAGACTATAAAAAATACTACCTATATTTTATTGAAAATTGTGATATGTTTATTACTAACCTGATTTTAACGCCACATTTGGCACATGAACGGAACTAGTCAAATGTACCTGAGAAAAATTAAAACCTGTGAATAGGAGTAAGAAAGGCCCTCATCTGATACACTAATTAGGGCGAATTGTAGTTTTAAGCAATGAATTCTACAATAACATTTGACGTAACGAATATTTTTCCATTCATTCATCAATTTTACTATTTAGGTCCGGTACTTCAACACAATCGGCGTCCTTCGGCAGTGGTAGTGGAATCATCTGGCTGGATGATGTTAACTGCGGTGGCTACGAAACTTCTATTTCACAGTGCACGCATAATGGATGGGGCAACCACAACTGTAGTCATGGCAATGAATCTGGAGTTGTCTGCTCCTACACGCAACGTGAGAACTTTTATCGTTTATAATAATCAAAACGTACTTAGCATAGTAAAAACAAATGTTTTAGTGCAATTGTCTGTGAAAAGGGAAAGAAGAAAAGAACCAAGTAATCTTCTCAATATTGCATCTATTCCTTAAACTGTGTATCTTATACAGTGTACGAGATTTCTAGCTGAAGCTTCGTCTAAACGATTGATTCCCGATAGTTAATCAAATATTTGTTAAAAATTGAATTTGAAAAGGAAATGGGGCCTTACATTTAATTTAAAACTCAAATAAAATCATCACATTTCTAGGTCATTGTCAACATTGTTTATTCAAGGTCGAAACGCATAATTAATTGAATGTTTTCTTTCCCTAGTAAATGGATCCATGGATCAACCTTCTTCTGGACCAGAATCTACTACAATCTACACAGGTCAGTCATACGACAAAGCGTACATTCATTACAATATTATATTAGTTTGTGTCAGTGTTTCATTTGCAAAATTAAGTATCTCTGTGATGAATATGTATCACCTACTAATTTATCTAAAAAAAATCTATATTTTCCTTTATTACAAACTACTTGCTCCCTATTGATCAATAACAGGAGAATGCATTAATATATATTTTTACATAAATGAAAAAAATTAATTAATATTTAATTTGGCAAACAACAGGTAGCGCCTGTGTAATCTGCTCCATTCAGCTACCTGTCGTAAGAGAGATAATACTAAAATGTTTATCTAAACCTTTTCTACCCAGTAAATTTCAATGTTCGAAAGTATGGTGATTTTTTCTATTTCTATTGCATATAACTAAATAAAAAGAAAACATAGAATACATATAAATTTCAAATTATTACGATAGTTATTACTTTCGTGCGTCTCAAACATTTTGACCCCGGAACTGACTTAATTGTCTCACTAACAGTGGTACGTGAATGAATGTTCCAACGATGAAAACATTCCTTATTTCCAGAACTCGTGTATGTGCGTCTTGTGAATGGCGGAACGAGTCAGGAAGGAAGAGTAGAAGTGTACTACCAGGGACTGTGGGGAACTGTCTGTGACGACAGCTGGGATGACAGAGACGCAACCGTCGTATGTAGGATGCTAGGATACACGTACGTAATTGCAAAGCACTAAGTATTGTTACCTTTATTTGTATTCCTTCATCTGACGACATATTAACGGTTGGTTATTATCAAAACAAATTTACATTAATTTATTTCCTGATATCAATTACAGGGATTTTTATATAAAGAAAAGTTAAAGTATAAAGTAAATCATTAATTTATGAAATACCTCGCAATTCTCACTATCTATAGGCAAGATAAAATCAATCAACTTCTGTCGAATGATACGCAGCCAATTATAGAATGCCAACCGCAAAATATTTCAGTTGATGGTTACTTGTCAGTGATTCCGAAACGATTTCGGTTTCGTCATAAAGATAACGGTCAATTACTACCTTTACCATCAAGTGTTTAGGTGATTTCATTAATGGCTTTCTGCATGAAATGTTTTAAAAAATTTATAATACGAAATTATCCAAAAAGAGAAACCTTTCTTTATTCGAAAAGAATTTCTTTGAATCCATTTTCTTTCTATACAAAAAAGGATACGAATTTATTAGACATATAATGTACAATATAATCAATTTTGATTTAGCTAACCAAACCGCTAAATTATAAATGTAGTAATGAATACATTTCCATTTCTGAATAGGTTTGTCTCTTTCTCTCTATTACTGTTCAATCAAATCACACTGAGATTGTTTCATTCTTCATCATGATTATATTATGATGGATTAGATCTTGATTCTCCATGTACTGTTATCCTTTTTGATCAATTTCCTTCCAGATATATATCTTGTATATATTAAATCTTAAGTAAATAAAGTGACTTGTTACAGATACAAACAAATTTAACGGCATGGATTGCTTTTAATCGATCTACAGAATCTATGCGATTGATCGATATAATTTCTTTGAAAGAAAAAAAACATTTGCATATCTTTACTCTTTCCATAAATTTCCTTCAACAGTTACAAAACTTTAAATCCATCGTACATCTGATCACAATGCACACATGAAAAGTATAAAGAAGGCAATCCTTCTTTTATTTCAGTTTATTAGTCTATTACAAAAGCTAACTTAAGAACCGTTTCCATGTATTCAACTTCCTATAATCATATATGAAGAGTTTCTCTCATATTTAAAAATAAACGATTGAAGGGAATAAAAATTTTAGATATGGTGTAAATCGATTGATAAATAAGATTAAATCATCAGAAAAATGGGAATAAAGAAAAGACTATAAAAAATTACTACCTATATTTTATTGAAAATTGTGATATGTTTATTACTAACCTGATTTTAACGCCACATTTGGCACATGAACGGAACTAGTCAAATGTACCTGAGAAAAATTAAAACCTGTGAATAGGAGTAAGAAAGGCCCTCATCTGATACACTAATTAGGGCTAATTGTAGTTTTAAGCAATGAATTCTACAATAACATTTGACGTACGTAACGAATATTTTTCCATTCATTCATCAATTTTACTATTTAGGTCCGGTACTTCAACACAATCGGCGTCCTTCGGCAGTGGTAGTGGAATCATCTGGCTGGATGATGTTAACTGCGGTGGCTACGAAACTTCTATTTCACAGTGCACGCATAATGGATGGGGCAACCACAACTGTAGTCATGGCAATGAATCTGGAGTTGTCTGCACCTACACGCAACGTGAGAACTTTTATCGTTTATAATAATCAAAACGTACTTAGCATAGTAAAAACAAATGTTTTAGTGCAATTGTCTGTGAAAAGGGAAAGAAGAAAAGAACCAAGTAATCTTCTCAATATTGCATCTATTCCTTAAACTGTGTATCTTATACAGTGTACGAGATTTCTAGCTGAAGCTTCGTCTAAACGATTGATTCCCGATAGTTAATCAAATATTTGTTAAAAATTGAATTTGAAAAGGAAATGGGGCCTTACATTTAATTTAAAACTCAAATAAAATCATCACATTTCTAGGTCATTGTCAACATTGTTTATTCAAGGTCGAAACGCATAATTAATTGAATGTTTTCTTTCCCTAGTAAATGGATCCATGGATCAACCTTCTTCTGGACCAGAATCTACTACAATCTACACAGGTCAGTCATACGACAAAGCGTACATTCATTACAATATTATATTAGTTTGTGTCAGTGTTTCATTTGCAAAATTAAGTATCTCTGTGATGAATATGTATCACCTACTAATTTATCTAAAAAAAATCTATATTTTCCTTTATTACAAACTACTTGCTCCCTATTGATCAATAACAGGAGAATGCATTAATATATATTTTTACATAAATGAAAAAAATTAATTAATATTTAATTTGGCAAACAACAGGTAGCGCCTGTGTAATCTGCTCCATTCAGCTACCTGTCGTAAGAGAGATAATACTAAAATGTTTATCTAAACCTTTTCTACCCAGTAAATTTCAATGTTCGAAAGTATGGTGATTTTTTTATCTATTGCATATAACTAAATAAAAAGAAAACATAGAATACATATAAATTTCAAATTATTACGATAGTTATTACTTTCGTGCGTCTCAAACATTTTGACCCCGGAACTGACTTAATTGTCTCACTAACAGTGGTACGTGAATGAATGTTCCAACGATGAAAACATTCCTTATTTCCAGAACTCGTGTATGTGCGTCTTGTGAATGGCGGAACGAGTCAGGAAGGAAGAGTAGAAGTGTACTACCAGGGACTGTGGGGAACTGTCTGTGACGACAGCTGGGATGACAGAGACGCAACCCGTCGTATGTAGGATGCTAGGATACACGTACGTAATTGCAAAGCACTAAGTATTGTTACCTTTATTTGTATTCCTTCATCTGACGACATATTAACGGTTGGTTATTATCAAAACAAATTTACATTAATTTATTTCCTGATATCAATTACAGGGATTTTTATATAAAGAAAAGTTAAAGTATAAAGTCAATAATTTATCTTGAAATACCTCGCAATTCTCACTATCTATAGGCAAGATAAAATCAATCAACTTCTGTCGAATGATACGCAGCCAATTATAGAATGCCAACCGCAAAATATTTCAGTTGATGGTTACTTGTCAGTGATTCCGAAACGATTTCGGTTTCGTCATAAAGATAACGGTCAATTACTACCTTTACCATCAAGTGTTTAGGTGATTTCATTAATGGCTTTCTGCATGAAATGTTTTAAAAATTTATAATACGAAATTATCCAAAAAGAGAAACCTTTCTTTATTCGAAAAGAATTTCTTTGAATCCATTTTCTTTCTATACAAAAAAGGATACGAATTTATTAGACATATAATGTACAATATAATCAATTTTGATTTAGCTAACCAAACCGCTAAATTATAAATGTAGTAATGAATACATTTCCATTTCTGAATAGGTTTGTCTCTTTCTCTCTATTACTGTTCAATCAAATCACACTGAGATTGTTTCATTCTTCATCATGATTATATTATGATGGATTAGATCTTGATTCTCCATGTACTGTTATCCTTTTTGATCAATTTCCTTCCAGATATATATCTTGTATATATTAAATCTTAAGTAAATAAAGTGACTTGTTACAGATACAAACAAATTTAACGGCATGATATTGCTTTTAATCGATCTACAGAATCTATGCGATTGATCGATATAATTTCTTTGAAAGAAAAAAAACATTTGCATATCTTTACTCTTTCCATAAATTTCCTTCAACAGTTACAAAACTTTAAATCCATCGTACATCTCATCACAATGCACACATGAAAAGTATAAAGAAGGCAATCCTTCTTTTATTTCAGTTTATTAGTCTATTACAAAAGCTAACTTAAGAACCGTTTCCATGTATTCAACTTCCTATAATCATATATGAAGAGTTTCTCTCATATTTTAAAAATAAACGATTGAAGGGAATAAAAATTTTAGATATGGTGTAAATCGATTGATAAATAAGATTAAATCATCAGAAAAATGGGAATAAAGAAAAGACTATAAAAAATTACTACCTATATTTTATTGAAAATTGTGATATGTTTATTACTAACCTGATTTTAACGCCACATTTGGCACATGAACGGAACTAGTCAAATGTACCTGAGAAAAATTAAAACCTGTGAATAGGAGTAAGAAAGGCCCTCATCTGATACACTAATTAGGGCGAATTGTAGTTTTAAGCAATGAATTCTACAATAACATTTGACGTAACGAAATATTTTTCCATTCATTCATCAATTTTACTATTTAGGTCCGGTACTTCAACACAATCGGCGTCCTTCGGCAGTGGTAGTGGAATCATCTGGCTGGATGATGTTAACTGCGGTGGCTACGAAACTTCTATTTCACAGTGCACGCATAATGGATGGGGCAACCACAACTGTAGTCATGGCAATGAATCTGGAGTTGTCTGCTCCTACACGCAACGTGAGAACTTTTATCGTTTATAATAATCAAAACGTACTTAGCATAGTAAAAACAAATGTTTTAGTGCAATTGTCTGTGAAAAGGGAAAGAAGAAAAGAACCAAGTAATCTTCTCAATATTGCATCTATTCCTTAAACTGTGTATCTTATACAGTGTACGAGATTTCTAGCTGAAGCTTCGTCTAAACGATTGATTCCCGATAGTTAATCAAATATTTGTTAAAAATTGAATTTGAAAAGGAAATGGGGCCTTACATTTAATTTAAAACTCAAATAAAATCATCACATTTCTAGGTCATTGTCAACATTGTTTATTCAAGGTCGAAACGCATAATTAATTGAATGTTTTCTTTCCCTAGTAAATGGATCCATGGATCAACCTTCTTCTGGACCAGAATCTACTACAATCTACACAGGTCAGTCATACGACAAAGCGTACATTCATTACAATATTATATTAGTTTGTGTCAGTGTTTCATTTGCAAAATTAAGTATCTCTGTGATGAATATGTATCACCTACTAATTTATCTAAAAAAAATCTATATTTCCTTTATTACAAACTACTTGCTCCCTATTGATCAATAACAGGAGAATGCATTAATATATATTTTTACATAAATGAAAAAAATTAATTAATATTTAATTTGGCAAACAACAGGTAGCGCCTGTGTAATCTGCTCCATTCAGCTACCTGTCGTAAGAGAGATAATACTAAAATGTTTATCTAAACCTTTTCTACCCAGTAAATTTCAATGTTCGAAAGTATGGTGATTTTTTTCTATTTCTATTGCATATAACTAAATAAAAAGAAAACATAGAATACATATAAATTTCAAATTATTACGATAGTTATTACTTTCGTGCGTCTCAAACATTTTGACCCCGGAACTGACTTAATTGTCTCACTAACAGTGGTACGTGAATGAATGTTCCAACGATGAAAACATTCCTTATTTCCAGAACTCGTGTATGTGCGTCTTGTGAATGGCGGAACGAGTCAGGAAGGAAGAGTAGAAGTGTACTACCAGGGACTGTGGGGAACTGTCTGTGACGACAGCTGGGATGACAGAGACGCAACCGTCGTATGTAGGATGCTAGGATACACGTACGTAATTGCAAAGCACTAAGTATTGTTACCTTTATTTGTATTCCTTCATCTGACGACATATTAACGGTTGGTTATTATCAAAAACAAATTTACATTAATTTATTTCCTGATATCAATTACAGGGATTTTTATATAAAGAAAAGTTAAAGTATAAAGTCAATAATTTATCTTGAAATACCTCGCAATTCTCACTATCTATAGGCAAGATAAAATCAATCAACTTCTGTCGAATGATACGCAGCCAATTATAGAATGCCAACCGCAAAATATTTCAGTTGATGGTTACTGTGTGAGTGATTCCGAAACGATTTCGGTTTCGTCATAAAGATAACGGTCAATTACTACCTTTACCATCAAGTGTTTAGGTGATTTCATTAATGGCTTTCTGCATGAAATGTTTTAAAAATTTATAATACGAAATTATCCAAAAAGAGAAACCTTTCTTTATTCGAAAAGAATTTCTTTGAATCCATTTTCTTTCTATACAAAAAAGGATACGAATTTATTAGACATATAATGTACAATATAATCAATTTTGATTTAGCTAACCAAACCGCTAAATTATAAATGTAGTAATGAATACATTTCCATTTCTGAATAGGTTTGTCTCTTTCTCTCTATTACTGTTCAATCAAATCACACTGAGATTGTTTCATTCTTCATCATGATTATATTATGATGGATTAGATCTTGATTCTCCATGTACTGTTATCCTTTTTGATCAATTTCCTTCCAGATATATATCTTGTATATATTAAATCTTTAAAGTAAATAAAGTGACTTGTTACAGATACAAACAAATTTAACGGCATGATATTGCTTTTAATCGATCTACAGAATCTATGCGATTGATCGATATAATTTCTTTGAAAGAAAAAAAAACATTTGCATATCTTTACTCTTTCCATAAATTTCCTTCAACAGTTACAAAACTTTAAATCCATCGTACATCATCACAATGCACACATTAAAAATATAAAGAAGTCAATCCTTCTTTTATTTCAGTTTATTAGTCTATTACAAAAGCTAACTTAAGAACCGTTTCCATGTATTCAACTTCCTATAATCATATATGAAGAGTTTCTCTCATATTTTAAAAATAAACGATTGAAGGGAATAAAAATTTTAGATATATGGTGTAAATCGATTGATAAATAAGATTAAATCATCAGAAAAATGGGAATAAAGAAAAGACTATAAAAAATTACTACCTATATTTATTGAAAATTGTGATATGTTTATTACTAACCTGATTTTAACGCCACATTTGGCACATGAACGGAACTAGTCAAATGTACCTGAGAAAAATTAAAACCTGTGAATAGGAGTAAGAAAGGCCCTCATCTGATATACTAATTAGGGCGAATGTATTGTAGTTTTAAGCAATGAATTCTACAATAACATTTGACGTAACGAATATTTTTCCATTCATTCATCAATTTTACTATTTAGGTCCGGTACTTCAACACAATCGGCGTCCTTCGGCAGTGGTAGTGGAATCATCTGGCTGGATGATGTTAACTGCGGTGGCTACGAAACTTCTATTTCACAGTGCACGCATAATGGATGGGGCAACCACAACTGTAGTCATGGCAATGAATCTGGAGTTGTCTGCTCCTACACGCAACGTGAGAACTTTTATCGTTTATAATAATCAAAACGTACTTAGCATAGTAAAAAACAAATGTTTTAGTGCAATTGTCTGTGAAAAGGGAAAGAAGAAAAGAACCAAGTAATCTTCTCAATATTGCATCTATTCCTTAAACTGTGTATCTTATACAGTGTACGAGATTTCTAGCTGAAAGCTTCGTCTAAACGATTGATTCCCGATAGTTAATCAAATATTTGTTAAAAATTGAATTGAAAAGGAAATGGGGCCTTACATTTAATTTAAAACTCAAATAAAATCATCACATTTCTAGGTCATTGTCAACATGTTTATTCAAGGTCGAAACGCATAATTAATTGAATGTTTTCTTTCCCTAGTAAATGGATCCATGGATCAACCTTCTTCTGGACCAGAATCTACTACAATCTACACAGGTCAGTCATACGACAAAGCGTACATTCATTACAATATTATATTAGTTTGTGTCAGTGTTTCATTTGCAAAATTAAGTATCTCTGTGATGAATATGTATCACCTACTAATTTATCTAAAAAAAATCTATATTTTCCTTTATTACAAACTACTTGCTCCCTATTGATCAATAACAGGAGAATGCATTAATATATATTTTTACATAAATGAAAAAAATTAATTAATATTTAATTTGGCAAACAACAGGTAGCGCCTGTGTAATCTGCTCCATTCAGCTACCTGTCGTAAGAGAGATAATACTAAAATGTTTATCTAAACCTTTTCTACCCAGTAAATTTCAATGTTCGAAAGTATGGTGATTTTTTTCTATTTCTATTGCATATAACTAAATAAAAAGAAAACATAGAATACATATAAATTTCAAATTATTACGATAGTTATTACTTTCGTGCGTCTCAAACATTTTGACCCCGGAACTGACTTAATTGTCTCACTAACAGTGGTACGTGAATGAATGTTCCAACGATGAAAACATTCCTTATTTCCAGAACTCGTGTATGTGCGTCTTGTGAATGGCGGAACGAGTCAGGAAGGAAGAGTAGAAGTGTACTACCAGGGACTGTGGGGAACTGTCTGTGACGACAGCTGGGATGACAGAGACGCAACCGTCGTATGTAGGATGCTAGGATACACGTACGTAATTGCAAAGCACTAAGTATTGTTACCTTTATTTGTATTCCTTCATCTGACGACATATTAACGGTTGGTTATTATCAAAACAAATTTACATTAATTTATTTCCTGATATCAATTACAGGGATTTTTATATAAAGAAAAGTTAAAGTATAAAGTCAATAATTTATCTTGAAATACCTCGCAATTCTCACTATCTATAGGCAAGATAAAATCAATCAACTTCTGTCGAATGATACGCAGCCAATTATAGAATGCCAACCGCAAAATATTTCAGTTGATGGTTACTTGTCAGTGATTCCGAAACGATTTCGGTTTCGTCATAAAGATAACGGTCAATTACTACATTTACCATCAAGTGTTTAGGTGATTTCATTAATGGCTTTCTGCATGAAATGTTTTAAAAATTTATAATACGAAATTATCCAAAAAGAGAAACCTTTCTTTATTCGAAAAGAATTTCTTTGAATCCATTTTCTTTCTATACAAAAAAGGATACGAATTTATTAGACATATAATGTACAATATAATCAATTTTGATTTAGCTAACCAAACCGCTAAATTATAAATGTAGTAATGAATACATTTCCATTTCTGAATAGGTTTGTCTCTTTCTCTCTATAACTGTTCAATCAAATCACACTGAGATTGTTCCATTCTTCATCATGGATATTATGATGGATTAGATCTTGATTCTCCATGTACTGTTATCCTTTTTGATCAATTTCCTTCCAGATATATATCTTGTATATATTAAATCTTAAGTAAATAAAGTGACTTGTTACAGATACAAACAAATTTAACGGCATGATATTGCTTTTAATCGATCTACAGAATCTATGCGATTGATCGATATAATTTCTTTGAAAGAAAACAAGCATTTGCATATCTTTTCTCTTTCCATAAATTTCCTTCAACAGTTACAAAACTTTAAATCCATCGTACATCTGATCATAATGCACACATGAAAAGTATAAAGAAGACAATCCTTCTTTTATTTCAGTTTATTAGTCTATTACAAAAGCTAACTTAAGAACCGTTTCCATGTATTCAACTTCCTATAATCATATATGAAGAGTTTCTCTCATATTTTAAAAATAAACGATTGAAGGGAATAAAAATTTTAGATAAGGTGTAAATCGATTGATAAATAAGATAAATCATCAGAAAAATGGGAATAAAGAAAAGACTATAAAAAATTACTACCTATATTTTATTGAAAATTGTGATATGTTTATTACTAACCTGATTTTAACGCCACATTTGGCACATGAACGGAACTAGTCAATGTACCTGAGAAAAATTAAAACCTGTGAATAGGAGTAAGAAAGGCCCTCATCTGATATACTAATTAGGGCGAATTGTAGTTTTAAGCAATGAATTCTACAATAACATTTGACGTAACGAATATTTTTCCATTCATTCATCAATTTTACTATTTAGGTCCGGTACTTCAACACAATCGGCGTCCTTCGGCAGTGGTAGTGGAATCATCTGGCTGGATGATGTTAACTGCGGTGGCTACGAAACTTCTATTTCACAGTGCACGCATAATGGATGGGGCAACCACAACTGTAGTCATGGCAATGAATCTGGAGTTATCTGCTCCTACACACAACGTGAGAACTTTTATAATTTATAATAATCAAAACGTACTTAGCATAGTAAAAACAAATGTTTTAGTGCAACTCTCTATGAAAAGGGAAAGAAGAAAAGAACCAATTAATCTTCTCAATATTGCATCTATTCCTTAAACTGTGTATCTTATACAGTGTACGAGATTTCTAGCTGAAGCTTCGTCTAAACGATTGATTCCCGATAGTTAATCAAATATTTGTTAAAAATTGAATTTGAAAAGGAAATGGGGCCTTACATTTAATTTAAAAACTCAAATAAAATCATCACATTTCTAGGTCATTGTCAACCTTGTTTATTCAAGGTCGAAACGCATAATTAATTGAATGTTTTCTTTCCCTAGTAAATGGATCCATGGATCACCCTTCTTCTGGACCAGAATCTACTACAATCTACACAGGTAGTCATACGACAAAGCGTACATTCATTACAATATTATTAGTTTGTGTCAGTGTTTCATTTGCAACAAGAAGATCTCTGTGATGAATATATATCACCTACTAATTTATCTAAAAAAAATCTATATTATGCATTATTACAAAACTGCTTGCCCCTATTGATCAATAACTGGAGAATGCATTAATATATATTTTTACAAATGAATAAAAATTAATTAATATTTAATTTGGCAAACAACAGTAGCGCCCGTGTAATCTGCTCCATTCGTCTACCTTTCGTAAGAGAGATAATACTAAAATGTTTATCTAAACCTTTTCTACCCAGTAAATTTCAGTGTTCGAAAGTTCGGTGATTTCTTATATTTCTATTGCATATACCAAAATTAAAAGGAAACATAGAATACATATAAATTTCAAATTATCGTGATTGTTATTTATTTTCTGAGTCTCAAACACTTTCACCCTGGAATTGTCTTTATCTCATCACTAACAGTGGTACGTGAATGAATGTTCGATCGATCTTAGTATGTTTCTAATTTCTAGGATACGTCTTCGTGCGTCTTGTTAATGGCTCAACTATTCAGGAAGGAAGAGTAGAAGCGTACTACCTGGGACAGTGGGGAACTGTCTGTGACGACAGCTGGGATGACAATGATGCACGAACTATTTGTCGGATGTTGGGATTCAGGTGATTTACTCAGTGATAGATTACCATATATCTCTGACTCATTAATGGTCCACAAACTCTATACTAGTTAATGTAAGAACAACAAAATGTCAGAAATTTGTACCATTACAATGCCCATAGTTTTCAGAAAATGCCTTCTTTTTCTATTCATTAGAAAAATTGCGATGGGTTCTCTTATTTATTTTCTAAATATAAACTTTTTTTTGCCATTTTAATCATGTAGCCATTCACAAAGTATGGCTTGAACGAATTGGAACTTTCAAATCAATTTATTGTTTATCTATATATCTCCTGTGAATGTACGTATCAAAGCGATATCTCAGGTTTATAATAATTTCTCTTTGCTTCAGCGGATTGTTTTCCATGTTATTTCGCCTGTAATTCTTTCCTCCTCTGAAAACAAATTTGAAAACAATAATGGTCCTACTTTTCAGCCTCTAATCAAGATTCGAATGTTTACCAGAACGAACTTCTACTTTATTCATTGAGAACAACTGGATTATTGAGAGAATTCCTACTTGTAGATATATCCTTATATCAATATAAGAGAATAAAATCCTAAAGTGTGTAATTATTTATGTTTGATTGATATCCAATTATCATTACTTCTCAACGTATCTGACTGTTTGATATATTCTGTCACCTCCATTCTTTATTTGTCTGATTATTGTCTTTTATTGAAATTTTAAAATATTAATATGGAGAATAAGATACACTTGGCAACTTATAAATCAATAAGAAGTTTAAATACTTAAAATTGTCTTTTATTCTTTCATGAAAAAATATATCACCTGTAGAATTACTACCGTCTTTTAATATTTAACACAAGCTTTGGTTAAAAGAAACTTCAGAATATTACATATGTTAAGACCTATTTAACTATAACAATAGCCTCGCTTATCTGTGCTTAATAGATTTGGCACAGCGAGGAAGTCTGCTTTTTATGGTGAGGGAAATGGAATAATTTGGCTGGACGACGTCTCCTGTGGGGCTCACGAAAACTCTATTTCACAGGCAGTCACAGAGGATGGGGAAATCACGACTGCTCACACAGCGAAGATGCTGGGGTTAATTGTTTTGACGTTACAGGTGAATATTTCTTAGCATTTGTTCATCAAATAACCTTCAATTTATAAATGTAGCAAATAATTAAATATTAATGGATTTTTACAGCAGGTAAAATCTGAAATATAGTTAATTGTTCGAATAGGCCACGAAAGAATAAGAAATAAAAGAACCATTTTATTTTGCATGATTCATCGCAGAAAGCAGCGATCTCTTAACCGCCATTTATAATTCACTTTGATGCCTTGTCAGCATCATCGGCAAAGCCAATATCTACAAAGCCTGGTAGCAGCACTTTATATTTGGGCTATCTATGCTTTATGTTCATAAGATGTCTATTTGAGTAGACTAGCATAAAGATAAAATGACATGAAAAAGGGAAATTGATATCTAAATAATGTAACATTCATTTTAAATTCTATTTATAAATTCCACTAAGGCCAAATTAAACTTTCCAAAAGGTAGAAAAAATACTGTTCTCCACATCAAACCATCTTTTCTACTACAATTGTCATAAATCATTCCGAAGATAGGTGGCAGGTATTTCAATTAACCTTTATCAAAAAAGTTCATTTAATTGAAATATAGCACAATATTCTTGTAAAAGGTATGATATATTACCTGCAACTCATACAAATGAAAGATGTTGAAAATGCATTATTAAATGAAAGTTTTGCTTTTCAATGTATGTTTCAGTTCGTCTTAACTACTATGGTCGGGTAAATTATCGTGAAGGACGGGTCGAAGTGTACTATCAGGGTGAGTGGGGAACTGTGTGTGACGACAGCTGGGATGACAATGATGCACGAACTGTTTGTCGGATGTTGGGTTTCAGGTGAGGTGCTCACTTTTTTGTAGTCAATTATTTCTGCTACATTAATGAAAGCCACTCACCATACCAATGATGGAAGAAGAAGAAATTCTCAGATATTTCGACGATGCAATTTAGATCGGCGACCAACACCGCATCATCTTTTATTCAGTGGAAAGCAGGCTGTTGGATCTCTTCTTTGTTTTCTAATTAGTAACTGTTTTTATTTGTATTTTAATCATGCAGCCATTCACAGAGTATCGAATGAAAGAGTTAAATCAGTCAACTCCATTTTAAAATTTGACTAAAGTTCTATGGAAAAATTACCTGGTAGGGCTATAATTTAACTTTACATCATCAGAATGTGATTATGATGTTACACACATAAATCTTTCCTCCACTAAGAACAAAAGGGAATTCATTTATCAGCGTGAGTTCGGGATTTGAAAAGTTAATAAAACGACCTTTTGATTTATTCACTTTGAACACATAAATTCTCCTGTTCAAATCCTACTTATAGATATCCTCTAATAACAGTGTAAGACAAGAACATTCTGAAGAAAGTAAATATTGGTTTGCGTTACCTTTGCATATGATTGATATCCAAATGTCATTACCTCCAGCAATATCTGACGTCTGGAAAATGTCTCTCATCTCCTTTCCTGTTTAGTTTCGTTTTCTGCTTTATGATGTATTTTGAATATCAGTAGCGTGAATTACACCGTTTACCTATTGAAACTCTAAAACAATACATATATCTATGTCATCTATTTAATCGTATTGGATATAGATTTCATGTGGAATTTCTACCGATGTGTAATATTTAAGTGAAGTTTTGGTAACAAGAGAATGCGGAATATTATATACCAGTCCTACTTAACTATAAATAAGGCCTGACCGATCTGTGTTACAATAGAAATGGAACAGCCAGACAGTCTGCCTATTATGGAGCAGGAAACGGAACAATCTGGCTGGACGACGTCCAGTGTCGAGGAACAGAGATGTCTATTTCGGAATGCAGTCACAGAGGCTGGGGATCTAACAACTGTGGACACAACGAAGATGCTGGAGTTTCCTGCTCAAACCTTATTGGTAACTATTACATTTATTAATCAGTAACTCGAAAACATCGGGTTCGGAAATATTGGTAAGATATACATTTGCTAGTTGATTAAACGACATCTTATCATTAATTAATTTGTTAGTTAAGGCAGAAAAAATAATTATAAAGAACAATTTTCTTTGTTGATACACAGTTACTAGCGAAACAAACACAATAAACACCGGTTAATTGATGGGATTCGTTACTTGACAAAATCAACATCTCGAAGAAAGAGAACAGCAGTTAGTGAGGAGACAATTAATGTTTCACGTTCATTTTATAGCTGAAATTCAATCAAATCAAAAAGTCCTTCCGATTCACAGACAACTTCCTTGGCTTTAAGCAAGACCAAACTTATCACCAATTAAAATAATCAGTGTGTGGAGAGACCGAGCACGAGTGCCTTCGATTTGTCATCTTTACCCTAGAGGGGAGATAATCGAAATAGTAACATTGTTAATTCCTTTTGCAAAATTACACTTGTCTGTCAGTCTTATATACCAAGTAATACCTCTATTGTTAAGATTTCGACCTCTCTATGCGTTTTGCCACAAATTTAAGAAAATACAAAGCTGAGCAATAATCTGGAAATCTATTATGCAACGAATCTACTCTCTCTTGATTACAGTATCAGTCCGTCTGAACAATCATGGCCACTTAGACAGCGTCGAAGGCCGGGTGGAAGTGAACCACCGGAATCAATGGGGAACTGTTTGTGACGACAGCTGGGATGATGATGATGCAAGAGTTGTTTGTCGGATGTTGGGTTACAGGTGAGTTGATTAGTATACGGTAATGACTGTATTGAGGACCTTTGGGGAGACCTATCATTTACAATCGTAGGAGTTGTCAGAATAGCAAAGTATTACAATTTTGCACCGATAAAGTTTTTGCATCAGCACGACAGAATTCCTCTGTAAAAAAATATATATATAAGCAGCTATTTATTTTGTATCCATTCTTTTCCTTATTAAAGGGATCTCGAAGAGCATTGTATTCTTCAGGATTGTCTAGGCTTGAGGTCTGAAAGAGAGAAACATGCACACTAAAAAGGAGCCCGTGTGGAATGGACTGGTATTGCTTTACAAGAGCAACATTATAAAGAAAAGAAATACTAGAAAAATTATTATCAGTCGTCCATTCCAGAAGCTGTTCTTATCACACAGATGAATCAGTATCTACTCACGCGATTAATAAATGTATCGTGCCTTCTCCAGCCAAATCTGACAGTTCTTTCGAGTCCATTCACAATTATTTAATACCATACCCAAATATACGCAATATGTTTGTTTGCCTTCTTCACAAAACCACATCAAAATTATCACGTAAGCGTATTAATTGTTGAATATCCTATAATGATATTACTTAGCGAAAGCTTTGCCAATTTGTTCTTTGGATCTCTTCTATTGTTTATGGAACAAATGTAAAAGTTCATCATTTTCTTCACTTTTTCGTGGATAAAAATTCCCTCTCTCTACCATTTCCTCTAATATTCATTCGTGTACAGTTTTATTCATATTTTTTAACAACTTTTTGGCATTGATTAGATAAACTACTCAACGGATCGAATTATCAACAGGAATCGAAGTATAAATGTGGATTCAGGAATTCCTATTGAGAGGAAATTTTCACTTAAATAATACAAGAATTAGACGTATAACAATAGCCTGGCTGATCTGTGTTTCAATAGAAATGGAACAGCCAGACAGTCTGCCTATTATGGAGCAGGAAACGGAACAATCTGGCTGGACGACGTCCAGTGTCGAGGAACAGAGATGTCTATTTCGGAATGCAGTCACAGAGGCTGGGGATCTAACAACTGTGGACACAACGAAGATGCTGGAGTTTTCCTGCTCAAACCTTATTGGTAACTATTACATTTATTAATCAGTAACTCGAAAACATCGGGTTCGGAAATATTGGTAAGATATACATTTGCTAGTTGATTAAACGACATCTTATCATTAATTAATTTGTTAGTTAAGGCAGTAAAAATAATTATAAAGAACAATTTTCTTTGTTGATACACAGTTACTAGCGAAACAAACACAATAAACATCGGTTAATTGATGGGATTCGTTACTTGACAAAATCAACATCTCGAAGAAAGAGAACAGCAGTTAGTGAGGAGACAATTAATGTTTCACGTTCATTTTATAGCTGAAATTCAATCAAATCAAAAAGTCCTTCCGATTCACAGACAACTTCCTTGGCTTTAAGCAAGACCAAACTTATCACCAATTAAAATAATCAGTGTGTGGAGAGACCGAGCACGAGTGCCTTCGATTTGTCATCTTTACCCTAGAGGGGAGATAATCGAAATAGTAACATTGTTTAATTCCTTTTGCAAAATTACACTTCTCTGTCAGTCTTATATACCAAGTATACTCA
>JACATO010001255.1:0-29719 GCA_018389105.1 Nautilus pompilius | reverse complement strand
TTTATCGCAAGAGATGTTGCGATGTCAGCCCTTCGCCGATAGGACGGCGCTTAGAAACGTCATGACGATACCGAGATAGGAGGACCGTCTTAGAAACACAAAGCTAACGTCACCTGATTGGTTCTCGCCTTTCTCATACTCGCAGTCATGGCTGAACGTCCTCGGGTGTTTTGCCATCACTCTCGAAAAGTGCGGCTGCAAGGTAAGGGCTGACGGAAACCACCGCGCACCTGCCAGGAGTGGGGTTCGGTCTCGGTCCGGCTAAAGGGGCCGACGGAATCCACCGCGCACCTGCCAGGATTGGGGTTCGGTCTCGGTCCGGCTAAAGGGGCCGACGGAATCCACCGCGCACCTGCCAGGATTGGGGTTCGATCTCGGTCCGGCTAAAGGGGCCGACGGAATCCACCGCGCACCTGCCAGGATTGGGGTTCGATCTCGGTCCGGCTAAGCATTTAAAATCTTCAGTTTCTCATATCTTAACTGGGCTTCGATCGTGGGTGGGGTGGGGTCCTTCAGCGTACGTGGACCCTGAGAGAAAGAGAGCCATCCAGTGGAAGGCGGGGGGAGGCTGATATCTGCTCGGCTTAAACGCCGGCAACTGAAAATTCTCCGGTTTAAATTTAAAAAAAAAAAAAAACTCAGACGGATTAACTTAGTTTGAATCTTAATGCCGGATAAACTAATTCCTGTAACTCCACCAGTAAGCCATTTTTTTTTTTTTCCTTCTGTATTACGCAGTTTCATCTATTCGCTAATTTTAATTCGCGCGCGGAGTTCGTGAAGAGCGAATTAGACCAAGGGAGTTAACTCGCACTATCTACATCGTGTAGTTTTCCGCTGCATATAAAACGTTCAAAATAAATATCGCAGGCATACTGGGATATTTTGAATAAAGTTGGCGACAGGAAGTCGGCAGCATACTTTCACTATTTTATTTTTTTTTTCTCTGAACCTCAAAACTTAAATACAGCTCAGTATTATTACAAATACTCGAATAGACAAATGGAAGCAAAAGCCTATGTGAGATGTCTGTCCATCTAAAAAAAAACCCCTTGTATTGTTGGATTCGTCGCTGCTGCTGATACACATTTAGGTAAAACATTTTTTTGGAATGCCCTCCACAGTGATTTTAAAATGACCCTTAGATACATAAATCACTCAACCCCATTTTTATTTCTTTAAATTTTTAATTTGCTGTCTTCTTTATTCACTGGGAAGATAAGAACTTATAAAATCTAACAAGCTTTTGCTCTAAACATCAGAGTGAATCAGGCAGCAGAGCAGAGAAACATCAACGCCTACATGAAACACCTGGTTCTGCTGAAAACATCAGCAGTAATGGCTGTCTTAACAGAATTATTAGGGTACAACTTCCTATGCACCAAGTTTTCATTTCAGACAAGTATATATATATATACAGGGTGATTGAAAAGTAACTCCATTTTTTAAAATACTTATAATTTATCCTATTATTGTAATATTTTTCTCAATTTTTTTGTGTGTGTTCCATGATGTATGGGAGCAAGTCTACTCTACCAAACCAGCAACTTTGGAAGAACTTGAAGGGCGAATACAAGAAGTTGTGTCTTCCATCCCACAAGAGTTCCTTGTATAATCAGTTGACGCAGTTCCCAGGCGGCTTGAGAAGCTGGTGGCGAATGCTGGCGCCCATATTGAATTTTAAATAAAACTCCATGCTATACACTTTCTTATCATATTCATTTCTTGTAAGAATTGTAGTTCAGAAATAAATTACGAGTACTTAATAATAGGGAGTTACTTTTCAATCACCCTGTATATATATGTATATATTTTTTTTTCCTATTTGGAAAGTTTAATTACAATCTACATTTATCAAAGCCTTTTGTTTTACTAAGATTTCTACTCACAGGCAAAATAAATAAATTGATCTTCTGACTGATAGAAGTTGCCACTTTTAGAATTCAGTATGCAGGTCTTTCACAGGTCTATGAAATCTTGATTTCCTTTTTGATGACAGATGCATCTTCAAAGGCAAGTTTTACAGACACTGGGAAATAAACCCAGATTCCAAATAACCTACATGTGTAACATGGTGGCTTGGTATCTTCTTCACCAGCCAGCCACAAGCTTCCTCCCACATTTAGAAAGTTTAGTGTTCTAGCGCGGACTTTCTGTAGGTGTGCAGCTAACCTTCGCACCTTATCATCTATAGCTTAGTTTAGAAAAATGACATCCTCTCTCTCTCTCTCTGCCAGACAACCTATCAGTACACAGATTTGAAAAGTACTTGCAATCCAACTGGTAAAAGAACTGGTCAATCCACAAATGTTTCTGTTGCAATAATCAAGATCAATGAATAAAGTTTAGAACTGAGTTTTAAAAATTTTTTTAAAATAATATCTTTTTGTTTTTTTTAATCTTCAGAGAAAAATCAAACTAAGCAGACCAATAAATCTTTCGGTTCTTAATTTCCTTGTGTAACCACGTACTGAAAATAAACCATCTATTTCCTCATCCTTTGTTTTTGATTCACATTTCATAAATTTTTTTCTTCTATTTAATCTGAGAGAAAATAAGTCACCTCGCCAACAATCGTTGTTGCTTTAATTCAATTCCTCTAGGAAGCAAAGAGGCGACACAAAAACCCACATCAGATTGGTGGCAATGAGGAGAAATCTGCCATTCCAACAAACTCAATTAACCCTAACCCTCCTCCAGCTTTAACAGATCTGATTGCCCCCCCCCCACAAAAAAACAAAACAAAAACTTATACTTAAACATCTATCCGCAAGAATGTACTAAGTGAAATAATGAGACCTTCAGCACCAAACATGGAAGTTCTTACATAAATAATGAAGGGGTCATTCTTTTCTAAAAATCAAAATTTTAAAGTCCACACAGTTTGAATAGACCTTTGCCTTGACAAGAGAAGTTTTCAGATCAAAATGCAGAATTAAAAGGGAATCGGAGGGTAATCGGTGCAAGGTAGACAGCAGGAGTTTCTACCCACACACATTTCTACATTAATTCTGAGGGAAAATAAAATTGCATTTTTCCAACATTTTGTTTCCTACGCACACAACTGCTGCAGATGCAAAAGATGAGCTGGAAACATCCAAGCCTTCGTACAACAGCTGAAATCCACCTCGCTAAACCAATATTTAATGAACTTGTACATCATCACTTTTTAGATATATTTACAAACAGGCGGTGAAAGAAATTTAGTTTCATCACAACCATTTGTTGCACATTTCAAATATGCAAAATAACCTGCAATCATTTACTTTTCAGCCTTTAGTATCATACATTCAATTGTCAATCATGGCCAAGTATTCATCAATCCTCGTGATGGGATACTGCACACCAATACAATCAAAGGGCTTTAGGTCTCATGCAAAACAAAAACTACAGGACCCAATTCGTCGCTCAATAATCTGAAACACAATGTGTAGGGTTTAGAATTTAGAGAGTTAAAGAGCCAGTTTGTGACCACTAGATGGAGAGAGGGAGTTCAAACGTTTCCAAACAACAAAACCAGCATTAACTATAACCTTATTTAAAGTGACAGCGGCTTACTCTGAGATGCTAACGGCAACGTAACAACATACGTGTCGGACAATTCAACATTTATCAGAACTAGTGCACTCAATCTCTCTCTTTCCAATGCAAAAACACTGCGCGAAATAAAACAAGGTGACTGAATTCAAGACATTTAATGGTCCAAAATTCGGTAGATTAAAAACAGTTTCAAAATCTTGGCCGAGGAAAGGCTCTGATGGCAAGAGGAGACTTCAGCGATAACTGTCACAGCAGTTTTGTAAATGGTCGTTTAATGCACCCATTTATAAAAATAACTCTGGCACAGATTGGACCCAATTTTTATAAAAGATAACCCCCCCCTACTTTCCTTTAAATATCAACACCATGCTTTCTGAAAATACATTCAGCTGTCAGGGTTATGAAACAGAGGAAGTCTTGGCACTAAGAAGTGTGTAACAAGTAAAGTCCACTGCTAAGTTATCAAATTATATAGAAGTTTTTCTAATTTCTTTTTTTAAAACTGTTCTACTAGTGGCCATGTCAAGTTATACCCAGTGCGATGTTGGCTTGAAAGTGCCCAGTGGCTCAATACAGGACTGCAGTAGTCCAGCATCTAGCTTACTCCAAAGTTAGTGTTTTTTTTACAGTTGCCCCACTTAATATACTAAAAAGTTCTGGGAGTTATAACGAAGTTTTGCTGCCAGCCGTGAAGACTAGAGCCAAACCTATCGCTAATTACGAGGGAGCTAGCTGACAAGCTTACGGACGTTTCTGCCGTATTCCCTAATTAACGACAAGCATTACCCGTCAGGACCCAGACGTGGGGAAAGCAGGTACGCAAAGGTCTGCACTAAAGTACACGTGCGCACGCACACTTTAGCAACCCTACAAATGTAGAAATCTTTTAGGACTGGAGAGAAAACCGAAGAATCAAATGAGATGAGACTGGTATGGAAAGGCAAGAAAAACTGCATCAATGACTAAGTCTCAGAGCCCCTGCAAATGAGGGGTGGGGGGGAATACAGACATGCAATGCAATTTTCTTTCCCTTAAAACACCATATTATCTATTAATAAAGAAATGTTAGCACATCTCAATGAATGCTTGTAAATTTCCAGAATTACTCTGTCAAGACTAGAGGCACCTACTCTCGCACGGTTGTCGAGATCTCATCCCCTGCTGCACCTGTTAACCTAGCCTGGAACCCTAAGCTAGACAGGTGCTGTCGTGTGCACGCCGCCTTCTCCCACAAGTGCGTCCAGCGCTGTCAAACTTTAACATACCAACCAAAACGTTTCTTCCAGAAGCCTTAATTCTCGCATGTGTGAAGAAAGCTTGAGTACAGAGAGAGAGAGAGAGAGAAGAAACCTTGCTAGAGTGTTACACCAAACTGAGATGTTAACTCAGGCCCTCCACCACCTACTCACGTTAGATGAACAGCTACAAGGTGGCAGGAATCAATCATGGTTTATGCAAAGCCTCCCAGAGAGATACAATCACCATTATTAGAATAACCAGTCACTGAACTACATTCACCTGTAGATTATCCCACTTAACAATTGTCATTTAACCAAATGGCCTATAGAATACAACTAATACACATAAGCACATTCTTATTCAACCGAGAGCAGAAATATAAATTTGTGACTAAGCAGCTGTTTTACATTTTAAAAAAGCAAAAACAATAAAAAGTAAAACTTGTGATCAATGCCCTTGGACCGTTTACTCACACAACCACTGTAAAGATCCACAACGGGTCAACAAAAATCAATCTGGTTCCTGCTTCTGGCCAAAGCTTAACTGAAAAACAAGTAACAGTTTATGAAATGCATACATCATGTACCTTGGAGGAGATAATACGTCGTTCTTGTAAAGGTGGTGTTCCTGGTTGGTTGGAGCAAGAGACCAGAAAATCTGCAAGCATTCTCACATCCCCCCCCTTTTTTTTTTTTACTATTTAAAACAAATCCTTTATCTGAAGCACCTTTTAATCCAAAGCACATTCTAAAAGAAAAGCTATTGGATCTCGAGGTCCTTACCAAAAGAGACGCTGCAAACAAGTATTTTTTTAGCGTGAACAACATTTAAGTTAGAAAACTGTTTTCGGAAACATTTCAAAAGCTGCACCAGGACATTTATTACATTAAATATGCCAAATTCGCCACTAATTTGGTGAAAAGGGGTGACTGATAGTTTTTAGAAAAAAAAATTTTTTTAAGACAAGATCAAGTTTATTGGGTCAGTTTCAGAACTTCACCATTAAAACATGTAAAACAATTTTTAGTATTGCATTCTAAGGCTAGAAGCAAGAGGTAGGTTGGACACTTCTCACTCATACGACACCTACAAATACCAAGATTATCCGTCTAACTTTCAGCTCTCCAAACTACTACTATAGGCCCACAGGAGGGAGTAAAGGCTATTCCAGGCTAGCAAGCGTACACTACATGAGCCATTTTATTTGCTAAACTGAAGACATTGTATAAAAACTTTCAAAACTACTAGTTTACTTAAGCAGAGCCCAAGTTTACAAGAATTTGGTTTAAGTCAGAAGCTTCCAAGTCTGCTGTACTTATCATAACCGGCCATAACTCAATGTTATACTACTATGCTCGTCTAGCAGCCTGTCCCCCCTAAAAATCCACCAGTCCCTGTGTCCCAACTCTTGAATACACACCAATCTGTTGAAAAAACATTGCACTACCTACTCACCTCAATGCATTCCCTAAAATGTGTCTTGGCTACCGATGCATTTTAGACGACCCTTCCACCCTGACAGCCCCTCTGCAGTTTTCATAATTAGCCTACAAGTCAATGATAAACAAGCGCTCAATGAGCAGATATCCATCCAACAAGAAACAGGTAAATACTATGTTAGTAGGGTGGGTTTGTTTTCTATTTTTTCAGGAGCCCCTTGACCTGCCCTGCCCTGCCCTGAAAAGTATCTAGGAAGCAGGAATATTTAAATTCATTTTTTTTTATTCAACAGACCTTTAATATGGGAATATTCTTTCAAAATATCATGATACAATCTTACTTTAATTATTCCAACAAATTTTAAAATAAATAGAAATATGAAATCTAAAAATACACAATTTCCATTCCAGATTAACCATGAACTTGACCACCCCCTCCCCAAATATCACGCATTTTAGGTGGGAAAGGTGGGGAGGGGACAGGGAAAAAAAGCCAAACAAAAGAAAGCAAGGTGGTTTCGTCCGAAAACTAATTTTCAAAATGCAGTCACCCTTTCAGTGTCATGACAACAGACTACTGTACTGGCATTCAATGGTGGTGATGTAATATGTACAATGTGTCCTGAAAGCACCTATGCCTTCCTCTAGATATGGAAAGCTGCTACCACACTGTGTTGGTGTTGGCTAATATCACAAATCTTCGGACCTAAAACCTGCTTCCAACATTCCAGGGCCAATCAGTACCGGTGATCGTGGATTATCCCCGGGTAGTCATCCACCGCCATATCCTGAGCATTTCGGAGCAACATCTGAGCCCTAAAGAGAGAGAGATTTAAACATTTTAAAATAAATGTCTACACCTCGTCTGTGATCATCTTTAGGGAATTTCCCCTGAAAAATACTTATTTAATCAGACTTGTGAAAACATTAGGTCTAAAACTGCACAATAATTCATACCTGTATTTAGCCAAAAACACTGCTTAAGACATAAGCAAGATATTGAGATGCATAGTTTATGCAGCAAAGCCAATTAAGTATTGTGTTCTAGAGTGGCCAGTGTCCACGGCTGTTAGATTAGCGGACTGCCAAGGCAGAGGGCCTGGGTTTTTGTCAGTTTGGTTACCTCCCTGGCATAGTTTCTTCTTCACCAGCTAGCTGGTACTCTGGATTTCTCCCCCCCACCATCCCATAAAAAAACAAACAGTTCTAGTAAGGATTTCCCTGCAGAAGTCTGAAGTGCCAAACCTGTCATAGCACAGGAGAGGCAAGTGGATAACTATGCAATACACTTCCCTTGCCAGGGTTGCCTCCCTTGGTGTGTGGAAGAAAGTTTGCTTCTGATATTCACAGGCCCTTGATATAAAACCTCCCTAATGTAATCATTCCTTACGGAGATGCAGCTATGGCACAACAAGAAAAACTTCAACAAATACTCGCTTTGCAGTACTGCTTTGACTAATGAAATGCATAAATGTTAAATTAAGAAAATACCTTAACCATCTCACGGTCATGGTGCAATTACACAAAAACAAAAAGGAAGACAATCAGGAACTATTTTGCGCAATGACAAATAATTTTAGCCCCTGCTGTCAATTTGTTCATCTCCCTCCCCGTTCTGCTACTGCAAACCAAATATAGTTTTCAGGTAAATGAAAAATTTAAAAAAAAAACTCAAGATTGTGGATTCTAACCAATACAACTTTTGTCTCATGAACAGCATATTGCTTGTCCTCCATGTTGGAGGTTTTGGAAGTCGACAGAAAAAAAGCCTTAACACTATTCTGCAGTTATGAGGAGCTTCAGAAAAGGAACAAGTGAGACTTTCCTTTCAATTCTTCTGCAGTAAAAACTCCACGCCACAGCCTGGCACCTCGCTGCTGTCTTGTGTCGAATGGAAAATTTTTCAATACAAGATATAAACAGATGCTGCTTTGCAACATTAACCCTTTTCTTGAATTAATAAACCTATAGTAAAAACAAAACACTAACCCCTGGTTTCACAAAGTCTAGAATGTGACAGATAGTGATTATCTTCTGCCAAGTATTAAAGGTTTAACTTGACGTTATTTCTCCAGGGTTGTAAACCAGCCTCTGAAGAGCATCTGGTTCTAGTTAAGAAATTTCAAGAATTACCAAATGGCTCAACTACTTACCTTCTCGCTTTCTTCTCTTTGTGACGTCTAATACATAACAAGGCGAAGACAGAGATAAAAATACAGGGTACAGCTATTCCCATCACTACAAGAGCAACAAACAAGGTTTCATCTTTCTTGTTCAGATGATGGAAAAAGTCTTGGCCATCTGTAGTCCTGGGCATCCAATGGTATGTGGTATCATTAGCTAAATGCATGTCTGGAATGTACAAAGCAAGAACTAGATGATTTTCTAAAGCAATATGTGCTATACATTTCAGTATTAGTGGGCAAAGTACAAAAGCAATGGTCATGCACATTAAAACACTGAACTATTAAATGGGTCAGTTGCGAAAAATATCATCTCCATAGATTAATAACGTCTTCATTTAAAAAGACAAAAGTATTTGTTGATGCAAATATCAGTGAAAACATACCAATAGTCCACTGCATATTCATTTTATTCAGCAATGTTTTGGCACCTACAGAAGAAATCAGACCCATGCAATTGCCATACATGGTTTTGGCCTTCACATGGATACTTTTGCCCACCCAACCCAGTCCCTGGAAAAACTACCACCTGATGTCACAGTCTTTGGTGAATTCAGACCATCCTCATGGCAAAAATCACAATAGTTGTTAAACAAAACATGCAACAGAACCTCTTCAGACAGAACTAATGATGTAAGCTTTCTTGAGAACAAACTCTACTGCATTGGATAAGAGCAACAGGTGTGACAAGTCTACCTGCAAGCCAAACATTCAGCCTTAGAGTCACTTGTGAACTGGTGTTCTGGAGACGTCTACTGGCATTGACCTTTAAAGCCATCCTGATCAGGATCTAGATGTAAAAATATTAAAATGTGCAAAAAGGGAACATCATTCTCAACTCCAGAAGACCATGTTGACGTGTCATTTAGATTAGCGTACAAAGCAATACCATTACTACCTAGACTGGATGAAAAACGGTGACACGATGCACATGAAAGGTTTCTAGGTGTTCCAATTGTGATGGCTTGCACTACAGCCACCTCAGGTCAGTAGAGTTAGCATCCCAAAATCACTCCTTAGATATTCCTTACCAAATGCAGAGATGCTCCTATAGCTGGATAAAGAAACGAGAATGTAAATGAAATGATGCATTAATGTAAGAGACATAAAAGATGGCATGATTAAGTAATCAGTGGGGATAAATCTAATTAATCTCTGAAACCATAGTGCCTCGTGTGTTAATCGAAATGGACTAAACATTCTGCCACACCATTCCACACCTCAACCAGTATGTTACTGAATGAATTTTAACTCAAAATGGCACCCCCAACAAAATTAGTTAAGATTAGAAGACAAACAAAAACCCTCTAAGTATACATTCTAGAAGTGAAGCTTTGAGGTTTGCATAACCTTTTATCTTAAAAGCAAACAAACTGACCAGAAGTCTCAGGTAGGGGAACTCACCACAAATAGTCATACTGTCCTTCTACGCGTTAATTAGGATTTGCAGTGACTGGTGCAAGAGCGGCATTTTACAGGTGGAGCCTAAAGCTACTAAATTCATTTCACAACAGACTGCACATTGCTTAATGAAAAAATCAATGCACACAAACATACATACTAATAATATACACTCCCTTTATGCCTGCATTAATTAATTTGATGAATGGTTATAAACCACTAGAGGATAGAGCCAATCAATAAATAACTTAAAATAGAAAAAAAAAAAAAAACTATTTATGAGAGAAGATATAGATATATTTGTTTCTACAGATAAATAGATCCCCCCAGATAGAGCTATAAATAAAGAAAAAAAACAAGAGTTTTTATTTTTTTTATCATAATTTTTTGATGAGAAATTTGAATTTAAAACCCAAAACGTTTCTTTCGACATCTTTTACTGTGTGAGAGACACGTGGCTTGGCTGTATGCCTTAAGTCAAAACAATCTGTAGGCATTGTTGTATATGAATAGTTTTAGCGTGGGATTGATCCACCCAAGTTAAGAATAGAAACACTAAGATGCGTGATCTGATAAGTCTAGAGAGAATCAGCAGCAGTCAGAAATAGAAACGGAAAATTTTCTAAATCTTAATAAAATGAAAATTAATTAAAAGGATAGGAGAAAATAGTCAGTCCCTTTATCTTTCTTTAATGAGATTCACATAGACATAACACACACACACACACACAATAAATGCCAAAACAATTGTACAAATTGGCACAAAATATTTTGGACTTAGTTTAAGATTAACTGAGGAACAAGATGATACCACAACACACAAAAACAGAATAGTGCCTCATATATATATATATATATATGAGGCACTATTCTATGTGTTGTCTGTAAGTAGATACAGGAGATAGAGATGGAGAAAAGAATACAAAAAAAATGCAAATTCAGGGGAAAAGATTTTTAAAAAAGGAACAAGTTTTATTGTCAGTCAAAGCAGGATTTAGACAGCTGATAAAAGATTTTTTTTGAAACCTGCAGGTCATATGACCAGCATCTCAGCATCATTCAAAACAAATTTGTGGTTCAGACTCGAGGGAGATGCGATTAAAAAAAAGGTGAGGGGGGAGAAGCTGAATTTCTCTCTGCTGGACAGATAAGATGCAGGTCTCCCATGCACGAGCTGGAAGGTCTCAAAATATGTGGTTTATTGGTTGTCAGGTGAAAGAAAGCGCAATGCCCTGGAGAGAAATACAGTCATTAAACAGAGAGTTCAATCAAGCACTGGAAATGAAACATTAAGGTCCATTGAGAGAGAGGGAGGGGGGGATAGATAGATGATGGGGGAGAGGGAGAGAGAGAGGAGGGGAGATATAGATGGGGGAGAGGGAGAGAGAGAGGGGAGATATAGAGGGGGAGAGGGAGAGAGAGAGAGAGGGAGATATAGATGGGGGAGCGGGAGAGAAGAGGGGGGGAGATATAGATGGGGGAGAGGGAGAGAGAGGGCAGATATAGATGGGGGAGAGGGGAGAGGGAGAGAGGGAAGATATAGATGGGGGAGGAGAGGGGAGAGAGAGGGGGGGAGATAGAGGGGGAGATATGATGGGGGAGAGGGAGAGAGAGAGGGGAGATATAGATGGGGGAGAGGGGAGAGAGAGAGAGGGGAGATATAGATGGGGGAGAGGGAGAGAGGGGGAGATATAGATGGGGGAGGGGAGAAGGAGAGAGGGGAGATATAGATGGGGAGAAGAGGGAGAGAGAGGGGAGATATAGATGGGGGAGAGGGAGAAAGAGAGAGGGGAGATATAGATGGGGGAGAGGGAGAGAGAGGGGGGAGAGAGAGGGGACGAGATGGAAGAGATAGCTGGGGGAGATATAGATGGGGGAGAGGGAGCGAGAGAGGGGGAGAGAGAGGGGGATGAGATAGATGGGGGAGATATAGATGGGGGAGAGGGAGGGGAGACAGATGGGGGAGATATAGATGGGGGAGAGAGAGAGGGGGAGCGAGAGAGAGGGGGGGAGAGATAGATGGGGGGAGAGAGATAGAGGGGAGAGAGAGAGGGGAGACAGATGGGGGAGAGGGAGAGAGGGGAGACAAATGGGGGAGAGGGGAGATGGGGAGAGGGGGGGAGACTTCTTCAAACAAATGGTGTGCCTGTGGGTCTGGAGTATTTACGGTTTTGTGAGAATTCTACATGTACTACTTAGAGATGAGAGGCCCGGAGGGGGGGGGGCCATTCTACTGTAATATTAGAGTAATGGGAGACGCTTCGTGGAAACCAACAAGAGACGAGTATTCCAGTGCGTTACACACCCAGACTCCGTGTATTTGGCAAGTGTGTAAACACAACCGAAAATAAGAGGTTGGTTATTTTCACTCAGGCTTATGCGACTTTGAAATGAAAGAACACCAGGGAGGGGAGGGAGGGGAGGGGAGGGAATTCGTTCAAACGGAACCCGGCCCGTTACCACCGCGGAGCCCGATACTTTCGGCCGGGTTTTATTTGAACGCGGGCTTGTCGACTGTTGTTCCACCGCGCAGTAAATCGCTCTCGTCGGGACTCACAGGGGACGGGGACGGGGACTAACTGACACACGGAGGAGTACGAAAGAGAAAACGGCCCCCAGGGGGTGGGGTGGGGTTCCTCGCTGACGACGACATTGGAGAGAGAACAAACATGGAGGGTCTCGGCCACCCTCCACGGTCTCCCCTCCCCTCCGTGTTGCTGTCGCGCCCGTTTCCCTTTTTTTTAAAAAAAAAATGGAGGTGGGGAGGGGAGAGAGAGAGAGAGAGAGAAGGAATTATTCGAGAACATTTCAAGTCTGTTAGCCCAGCCAGCCCCGTCCCTTACCTGGAGTTCAGCGGACCGACGCAGGCAGAGAGGTAATGACGCCAAACTCTCGAGGAATTCGCTACAAAGGGAACTAACTCTTTAGATACATTTTTTTAATAATAATAAAATAATAATAATAATAATAATAATAATTAATAATAATAATAATAATAAATAATAATAATAATAATAATAAATAATAATAATAATAATTGTAAAAACTAAATCTTGAAGAAATAATAATTTTAACACATTATTGTAAGAATGGGGTCGTCGCAATTGATCGCTTTTGCATATTTAACGGCGAATAATTTCCTTATTTATTTATTTAATTAATTAAACCAGAAGCGATGCTTCTACTCCGCACGAGCGGCCGAAGGGGGCAGCGGGAGAAAAACTATCATTCATTTCGCTTACCTGTAAACAGGCAGTGGAAGGGAGCGCCCCCGCCCGGGGAACGGAACAGAACAGGGGCCGATAACTGGCGGCCCGGCTATGGCGCGACGCGCCGGTTACTGTTCTCTCGGTGTTTTTACCCGGTTCGAAGACGGGATGGTTTCCTCTACTATCGCCGAGTTATTAAAGGGTGGAGGGGGGCTCTACTATCGCCGAGTTATTAAAGGGCGGAGGGGAGGGGAGTACGACTTGGAAACAACCGAACTAATTACTCTGTGTGTGTGTTTTGAATAACCCCCCCCCCCACTTACGTCACACCGGGGGGGGTTCATTTGTGCCCCTGCCCCACCTAGTAACGAACTGGCTGCATACTTAGCCCTTAGCAACAACACACAGCCGTAATGCGAAACGTGTTTGGGGTCGATGGGCGGGTGTAGGTGGGGGGAGGAATCTGTTGTCACGAAGGGTTAATATACTAATAAGAAAGGTACTAATGCGCCCCGGTTTCTAGGGCCCAACCTGCGCCCGACTTTTTTTACAGTTTAATTAGATTATAAACTGATTAGCGTCTGTTTTCATCTTAATTTATCAGACAAAGGATATAATTCAAAACGTTTACTCCGTTTTAAAGTAGCAGGGACTTGGTTCAAAATGCCAGATGGTCCAAAACTGTGTAATTTATATTTGGTACAGCTTTAAGAAAAGAAAAGAAATAAAAAACAACAACAACAACAAAAAACTTAAAGCTGAATGTTTGTATTTATTCAAAATTCTCCTTGTTGTTTTAAGTTGTAGCAGTAAATGGGGTTTTTCCTCTCTTGTTATTATTATTATTATATTAAAAATTATATATATATCTGCTATCAGACGGAAGATCTTCGATAATCCGGGCTTAAGACGGCAGTTAGCAGGGGAGATAAAACCAATCTAAACACCTGGAATATTTCGGACAACACAGGAAATTTAATCTGCTAAATATTCTACCACTAGAAGAAACCCCGTTTTTTTGTTGTTGTTGTTTGTTTGTTGTTTTGGGGAGGGGTGCGAGTTAAACTCTCACGTCTACCACAGAAAATCCCTACCAGACGCCCTTCACTGTTGAGATGCGGGAGGAAACCCACGTTGGGTGGGGAAGATCCGTGCTGAGAATGACCGGGGGCGGGAGACGAGTCGAGGACCGGGATTCGAACCCGGACCCTCAGCCCTAGCCTAATGGGAGGTGTGTGTGTGTGTGTGTTAAATTACGACAGGAAATTGGCAATACGAATAATAAATTAATATAAAACGTTAATAATGCAGCGTGAGGTTGTAATATCTGACGCTGTTATTTTTGGGGTGGCTGACGACGACTGCAGCAGAGAAGCAAATCTAAATAGAGATGATCTTTGTTTTAATGAGAGTTCTGCTCACCCCGGCTATGAGTCGGGGAATTAATAAGCATAATAGCCTTTGTTCTTAAAACATCAGTCGGCAGCTGCTATTATTTCCAAAATAAAGGTAAAAATCGCCGTTCGCTTCCTCTGTTTCTATTTTAGAAATTCCAATTGTGTCCGGGAGGCGGGGGGGAAGAACAGGGATGTAATTGGACTTTACTCCGCTATTTCCCCTACTTTGTTGCGCGAGGAGGAGGACTGGAAGTAATAAAAAGATATTTTTAAAGGGCGGGGGGGTGTGTGTGTGTCTCGTTTTCGGTCCCCGTCTCCCACACACACACACAATAGGGGTTACCGTTCTTGTCAAAGGACCTTTATTCCGTTTGTTTGTTCATATTTGGCGCGAAATCCCGCTGTTCGTCTCTCTCTCTCTCGCGTTACCTCCGGACTGGGGAATAGCACGTGATCGATCGCCCCGTTCCGCCTGGCTGGACCGACGAGGTGGCGCACACAAGGGCACCGTGACGTTCATTCTCTGGAGGAGTCGAACCGTTAGCCTCGCGGCGGGTGGGGGCATGAGGAAGGGCAGCGCTATTGATCTCGCTCACTTGTCAGCCAGGCAGGGTTGTGGGAGGGGGGGGGAAGAGTCAAAAATAAACGATTAAGGTGGGAAAACTCGTAATATCCAACTTCCGGAGTTCCCCTTTTAAAGGGCCTATTTTTAATCGGATATCAGATATCTTTTATGTTTCTTTTACTGTCAACAAAGGCAAAAACGTTTTGGATTGGACAGATGGCAATGAGTAGAGTTCAGATTGATAACAGAACGAGGAAGCACTTAAGCTGATAATTAGTCGAGGAACATATACAAGATTTTACTTAGTAATAATAATGGCAAATGTCATTTCTCTCTCAATTGACTTTCACAGCCTTTGTACTTGAGATGCTTTCACCAGATTAACGGACCATGACTTTCTAGATAGGCCATTATCATCAGTCATGGCAATACCAGGATAACATTACTCATACCTGCAAGGGAATGAATTCTACTCCAAAATTCTCCACCCACCCCCCCTTTTTTTTTTTATCTTCTTGTAGGGCCAAACCACAAATGTATCTGATACTGTGTCTTGGCAAAGGTTTCATTTTTGGCACTGAGTACCTCCATTGTATCGTATAAATGATTCACTTCCGGCCATAGACACAAGCTAAAAGCAATGGGGTGTACACTTTGGGTTGGGCAGGGAAATACCCAGGAAATCAATGGGCTATACACTTTGGGTTGGGCCGGGAGATACCCAGGAAATCAATGGGCTATATACTTTGGGTTGGGCCGGGAGATACCCAGGAAATCAATGGGCTATACACTTTGGGTTGGGCCAGGAGATACCCAGGAAATCAATGGGCTATACACTTTGGGTTGGGCCGGGAGATACCCAGGAAATCAATGGGCTATACACTTTTGGTTGGGCCGGGAGATAACCAGGAAATCAATGGGGTGTACACTTTGGGTTGGGCAGGGAAATACCCAGGAAATCAATGGGCTATACACTTTGGGTTGGGCCAGGAGATACCCAGGAAATCAATGGGCTATATACACTTTGGGTTGGGCCAGGAGATACCCAGGAAATCAATGGGCTATACACTTTGGGTTGGGCCAGAAGATACCCAGGAAATCAATGGGCTATACACTTTGGGTTGAGCCGGGAGATACCTGGGAAATCAATGGGCTATACACTTTGGGTTGGGCAGGGAGATACCCAGGAAATCAGGTAGGGTGTCTCATTATTTATTAGTTGCAGAATCCTCCTCCAGCTCTGGAAATCTGTTTTTCTTCTTTTCAATTATCCTGCCACACCAGCCCAAACCCTTCCCCTGGACACTAGATGGGAAGAAAAAATAATTTCAAAAACCTCATCTGGACAATTTACGTGATTTTACCCTGAAATTCCACAGTAAGGGCTACATTTAGCCAAAATTTCAAAGTACAACTTTAAAATGTTTCATATACAAAAAAGAAAAGAACAAACTCTTAGATGTTGTAACGTCTGCTAATGCATGTAGATTAAGTTACTGCAAGCAAAAATGACAAGACAAGTTTCCAGCTTTTGTATAAAGTTTGTTTTTTTTTTTTTTATTTGCTGCCTTCTGCAAAATGACTAGACATCAATGACTCATCAAAATCGTGTACATCTATACAAAATAGATTCATGTACAACCTACTATAAACTGTACAACTGCGAAATGTTTGGAAGACACTGATCAGTTGTTGCCCATTGGAGACAAATCATCTTATGGACATTGTATAAAGTCATTATAGGATGACTCTCAAAAAATAGTTACACTAGATATATATTATATATTACTGAAATATGGAAGTGTGTGTGTGTGTGTGTGTGTGTGTGTGTGTGTGGAAGAATTACTTAATACATTATTTCAACAAGCTAACAAAAGCTATCACAAATAAATTTTGTTTTTGCTATATTGTCATTACAAGAACTATACTAAATGGGGCATATCCGTGCAAGAGGCTGGCCATGGCAAAGATACAAGCTACCAAGATAAGATAGGCACTACCAATTTAGACTTTCTCCCTTTTGCATTTGGAGAGCAGGTAGTGTAGTTCAATTCTAATGCACCTGTGATAATGCTAGAAGAAATTATTAAAATGTTCACTGGCCTTATATATCCTGGTTGCACACAACCCCACACAAAAAACATTTACTATTCTAAACAACTTCTACTAAAATTTTAATACTTTGTAATAAGTACAAGTTTAATACTTCTCTGGCAAGATTTAATTAAAAAGTCTCCTTTTTAATGTTTTGTTTATAATGCGTACTACGTTCATGGATAAGCTCTCTCTCTCTCTCTACATCATCCTCAAGCACATGCACAATGTGCTAAATATCACTTGTGTTTTGGGAATGGCATTTGTAACTGGTTACAGTACAAAGTCATAAAAACTATCAATTAAAACAGCAGAAAAACTTACATCAGCAGGGGGGGGTAGCGTCTTGGGAAAGAGGTAATGATTCGAGTTGCCACGGCCAACTCTTAATATCAAATTCTCTGTTTTTTTGGAAAACCTGTCGCAGAACTGCAAAAGGTTGGCTGATGCAGACAGACAAAGCCACCAATTTTGAAACTACGTGCGTGGTACATCGTTCTATATGTATTTCTTGAGTTTGAATGACATAATCTAATGGAACTGCCTGCTGAGCTGGGCTACCATCTCGACATCTAGAGGCAACAGAAGTGGTGCTGTCAACAAAGTAGACTAGACTATGTGTTACTCTGACTGCCGACTGGATGGATATTTAAATTACAATTTCTTTTCTTTAAAATCAGATTACCAATGTTGGACATAGTCCGTTCTAAGGTAATACCTAGATTCTTGCTCACGTAATGCAATTTGCCTTTAAGAATGAAATTTCGAGGCAGTTTTTTTCCTATTTTGGTATACCATATTTCTTAAGTGACAATTTCTGAAAACCTGCAGAACAAAAACTAAACCAAAATATGGGTTTTCGTCCTTGAAACGAGAGAAAATATAAAAACATACCATCAGTTTTCTTCCACAAAACAACAAGAACATTTAGCTTTCGTTTCATATTCGACACACACACACATACTATCTCTATCCAACTCTTCTTAATGTACACGAGAGTAAGGCACGTTTTCCAAACCCTTCCAGCATCCGGTAAAGCTTCTGTATATCAAAATATCCAAAGCAACAATGTTTTTTTCTTTCTTTCTGTAAATAACAGCTCTAGTTCAATCAAGGCACAGAATCATCAGGATAGACAAATGTAATAGCAGATAAAACCAGCATAATTAACTTCTTTTTTTAATTCAGTTTTCTTAACATTCATATATGCAAACCTTGGAACTAGCTCTCACTGACTCGTCAGTCATCACACCTTTATCAAAGACAGCATATGTGCAGTACCAGCACAAATGAGAAGACTGGGTAGCGTTTTATCTGCATAAACAGATGTTCCAATCAGAGGAAAACGGTATTAGACGACAAAGCACACAACACCGGAAGGAGAAGAAAATTAAAAATTAGTATTTTGCATGCAAAGTTCCCAGAGGCTTATAGTGGCAATTAACTCGCTTAAAAGGTATATCTGGATCGACTACGGCCAATGTCAGCTGAGTGCTTCAACAAGCCAAGAGAAGGAACCAACTGGGATCGTCATTCTTGAAGCAAGTTCTACGGTGCTATGCCTTCACGCCAAGAAACATCACAAGGTCAGAATAGTTAATCTAGAAAATGAAGGCCCTGACAAACTATGACAGTTGCAAAAGAAAGGATAAATTTGCGAGGGTTACAGTCTTTATCAAGAACTAGTGGTGCCAAACCCTAAATGAAGATATGGGGAAGGACACGTAGTTGCTCGAAGTATGAGGGGAAGAAGAGGAGCCAAGAACTTTGCATGAAAAAATAATATTAACTACACAAACGAGGAGGTTAATAAATTTCTAGTGGAAAAAAGACTCTTAAAGCAGCAGGGCCTTAATTATCAGGTGGCGAGGAGGAGAAAGATGGATATGGGCAAAAAAAAAAAAAAAAAATCACAAGAATTGGTAGGGCAAGTTTATTACAGGTAAGTCAATATTTGAATTATTTGGATGCAAGAACCGGTGCACAACCAAGGCAATGGAGGGTGCAAGACCTGTAGTCCAAGTTTTCGGGTGAATATCCAAGAGTGAAGTTGGAAAATCGGTTCAAACTGATGGAGAAACAGGTGCTATGAAGTACAAGCAAAGTCCTATTCCTGACACCTCACCCAGTTTTATTACATCAAGATGACCATCCCAGACATAACCAAACTTGGTACCATTTACCTGGAGGCTGAAACCCAAGGAACCATTTAACAGCAGCCTTAGCCATCACAGAGTCCTACTATGAACATTTTGGTATGCACATGCATGTGTATGTGAACTCTGTAAAGGTTAAGAGTTCCAGGAAGTGACCCTTATCAACATTTGGGAAAACATCTAGAACTAAATAGAGAAGCTGTTTGAGGATATGCCATATGCTGACTGGAAACTCTGCACATACATTATTAAATGCTTGGGAAAAACAAAATTCTTTATGTAATTACACAACTTTTCTTCCATGCAAATAAATTGTTCCATAATGCATGTGCGCGCATTATACATAAGATCTAATAACAAAGCATTAAAAAGATAATTAAAATTTATCCAAATTAATGGAGTAGTACCAAAACTGACCAGACCCCAACTAGGGCTCAAGCTCCAGAAGTCCAGTAGTCTACCACTGGACCACCAAAAATCAGAAAATGTGAAAATAATAATCCATATAAAAATAGTCCTTGGTTCCTTGAAGCAAGCTACCCAACAGCGAGAGAGAAATCCAAGCTGGTACTGAGGACATTGATGCTAATGCCGCCTACCGACTCGGCTCTCATCCTGGCAGGCTTGAGCATACCTGCCATTCTTTTGGAAAAGTTTCTTAAGGAACTGAGAAAATCCTCCACGGTCCCACCTGATTACATCACCTCCAGGTTCACTCTACTCGTCTTTGCTTCTATAAATGGCGTGCTCTGGGGGCAGAGTTTCCTAATCCAAGGTTTAGCAATACTGCTGCATCTAAAACTCTAAACAATGGTCATAACACAGTAAACATAACATTTATGTCACAGCTTGAGAAGAAGGCACATAAATTGTTAACAAACTTATATTTACAGACTGTGAGGGGGGGGAAGGGTTTTTTACTATTATTTGGCATCCCATTTTCTAAACAAATCTTCTATTCATCTTCAGCGAAACATGCAAATGAAAAAAAATCTGATTTAAATGGTTTTTTTTAAAGCAAATAAATTAATGCTAGAAGTGTTTACAATAAAACAACTACTGATTATTTACAATATGTTTTTTTTTTTAAAAAATAAATAAATCAAGCTTTGCTGTTAGAATACCTCTCACTGTACTCTATGCAAAGAATTAAAATGTCATTTTTTTTAAACAAAAATTATAATAGTAGTTCTGGACACACAGTTATCTCCCCTGCGCTACCTTCTTCAGCAAATTCTGGTTGGTCAGCACCACCAGTTCCCAGCAGAAACTCAAAAGTAATCGTATTCCATTCTGCAAAAGATAAAACAAACGTAACAGCACCAGACAACATTAAAAGTTGGCAATGAACGGTTGGTTACCTTCCCACACTACATGTTTTTTTGTGGACACTATTTCCAGTCAAATATGAAAGACTGATTCCCTCATTATTCAAAACCCCTACAGGCATAAAGTGGATTTTACTGAATATTAAATCACACAAAGCAAAGCATTTTTCCCCAATTAATGCCACATGTGAATACATCATTCAAAGGGCTGCTGTGGTTAATGGTATGTGCTGCATCGGATGATCACAGCCTTAAAATGGTCACTGATCAGCTTTAGTGGTCAATGTCTGAGAAAGGTAAACAATGGAAAACTATTGCGAAAAGGCTTTGCCAGGATGTAGACTAATAAGAGAACCGGGACAGGTGTAGGACCAAAAAAAAAAAATCGAGTAACCAGTGTCGAGAAAGCACACCTGTATGAGGGCTCATTCCTAACAGCGGCTGGTAAGCTTGGTCTCTCAGGTAGATGGTGGTGCGGACGAGGAGACTGCTGTGAGTGCGTGTCCTCAGCATATGGCGTGTAAGGAGGGGGAGCTGAAGCCAAGAAGTAAGGATCCAGAACAAACTCTCCCTCCTCAATTACATATGGTGTGTCATCTGGGTGTGGCCTTTCTAGAGTAGACATCTGTGAAAGGCTTTCTGTACCAATCCTAGGAGAAGGTACTCTTTCGGCCACTCTTCTCGGAGCTGGTGAATTCCACGGCTGACGGCCGTTAGAACACGTTTCTGGCAAGTACACTCTGTCGGTGGGCCTAGCTAAGGAACTCAGCACTCTGGGTCTCCGTGTTCCCCACCACTCATTATTATCATCAGTGACTGAGTAAGCCGGATTCTCTCCGCCACGAGGTCGATAGATAGAAGTCACCGACTCCTCCCGGTGATGTCTGTAAAAAAAAATTAAAAAAAATGGGCAAATGACCTACCTTAAAATCAATCAATCACGTGCCATCCACGTCAAGAATCAAACCTTTTGAACCGATCTACTAGAAATTAGTTTTTAAATTTTTGCACTGATGCTTGCCACATCTGCCACATCTCAGTTCCTGTAACCTAAGTAAACAGCAGTCCAGACACCTGTTTCTTTTTGGACATCTGTGCATGTTTTGAGTCTTCACCTGGAACCACACATCGGCCTCTTAGGTTTCTTTTGATAATTGTAATATCCCCCCCAAAAAAAGGTAATTTCCAGGTAACCGAAAATAGATTTTTTGACAATTACTGGCTAACCCTGACTGAAGACAATCCTTTCAGTTGCCAAGTTTTAGAAAGACATGCTCCATCACCAAAAATCCTCATTTTTAACATTACCCTATGTGCTTGTTTTAATGGCTGCCAAACTGTTCGTTCTTAGCAGGCAGAGAGAGCCTGCACATTAACCTGAGCCTGAGAAAATCTGATAACTCTGTTTAATTTTCCGAAGAAAACTGATTAAAAGGAAACTACTCAAGACCAGCGGCTAAAGAGGAAAACAAAATTAGATCAAAATTATAATTAAGAAGAAGAAAAAAAAAGAAAGTTCCTCCAGCTTCGTGTTGCAAATTGCTGAGCAATTTTCAAATGAAAATAATTTTTAATTTCACTTCAGTCGTTCTACCAGGCAATCTTTGATCCGTCTTTCCAACTAGTCAGTCGCCAAGATCTCCACGATTCCTAGTACAACTGCAGGATTCAAAAACTGGGATGTTAATGAAAGGGTTAACATTTATGAGAATTGTGGCGTTTCTACGCATCATAGAAGCAAATGGGTCTCCTTAATGCTAAGACATGCTATTTCTTTCTCCTTCCTTTACATTACCTCAAGTTTTTAAAACCAGTTTCAGTCTCACATCATGAATGCGCTGCAACTTCAAGTTTAAAGCAAAAAGTGATGTTGGGTGAAATAAATACCAGCCCTGGCTAAAAAAGAAGTAGCATAAATCTTTGTTTTAAGAAAGGAAATGAAGCAAATACCAAAATTATATTTTCAAATAGTAAATAAATACATATATGTGATATATAAATTAATAATTACATATATTCTATATATAATATTCATATAATAAAAATGAATTAATAAGTATTTAATCTAAGTTAATTATATAGAGAGATTACTTATAATCTCTATCTAATAAAAGAGAAACGATTAATATGTAAGGATCAATTAATATATAGATTAATTCATATTTACATACATACATATATATATATATATATATATGAGAAAATTGAGAGGGATTGATATATAGACATATTTATACATATATATATATGTATACTGTAAGGATAAATTGAGAGGGATTGATATATAGATATATTTATACATGTATAGGTATGTACACTGTAAGGATAAATTAAGAGGGATTGATATATAGACATATTTATACATGTATAGGTATGTACACTGTAAGGATAAATTGAGAGGGATTGATATATAGACATTTATACATGTATATGTATGTACACTGTAAGGATAAATTGAGAGGGATTGATATATAGACATATTTATACATGTATATGTATGTACACTGTAAGGATAAACTGAGAGGGATTGATATATAGACATATTTATACATGTATATGTATGTACACTGTAAGGATAAATTGAGAGGGATTGATATATAGACATATTTATACATGTATATGTATGTACACTGTAAGGATAAATTGAGAGGGATTGATATATAGACATATTTATACATGTATATGTATGTACACTGTAAGGATAAATTGAGAGGGATTGATATATAGACATATTTATACATGTATACGTATGTATACTGTAAGGATAAATTGAGAGGGATTGATATATAGACATATTTATGTACATGTATATGTATGTACACTGTAAGGATAAATTGAGAGGGATTGATATATAGACATTTATACATGTATATGTATGTACACTGTAAGGATAAATTGAGAGGGATTGATGTATAGACATATTTATACATGTATATGTATGTACACTGTAAGGATAAATTGAGAGGGATTGATATTTAGACATATTTATACATGTATATGTATGTACACTGTAAGGATAAATTGAGAGGGATTGATATATAGACATATTTATACATGTATATGTATGTACACTGTAAGGATAAATTGAGAGGGATTGATGTAATAGACATATTTATACATGTATATGTATGTACACTGTAAGGATAAATTGAGAGGGATTGATATATAGACATATTTATACATGTATATGTATGTACACTGTAAGGATAAATTGAGAGGGATTGATATATAGACATATATACATGTATATGTATGTACACTGTAAGGATAAATTGAGAGGGATTGATATATAGACATATTTATACATGTATATGTATGTACACTGTAAGGATAAATTGAGAGGGATTGATATATAGACATATTTATACATGTATATGTATGTACACTGTAAGGATAAATTGAGAGGGATTGATATATAGACATATTTATACATGTATATGTATGTACACTGTAAGGATAAATTGAGAGGGATTGATATATAGACATATTTATACATGTATATGTATGTACACTGTAAGGATAAATTGAGAGGGATTGATATTTAGGCATATTTATACATGTATATGTATGTACACTGTAAGGATAAATTGAGAGGGATTGATGTATAGACATATTTATACATGTATATGTATGTACACTGTAAGGATAAATTGAGAGGGATTGATATATAGACATATTTATACATGTATATGTATGTACACTGTAAGGATAAATTGAGAGGGATTGATATATAGACATATTTATACATGTATATGTATGTACACTGTAAGGATAAATTGAGAGGGATTGATATATAGACATATTTATGTACATGTATATGTATGTACACTGTAAGGATAAATTGAGAGGGATTGATATATAGACATATTTATACATGTATATGTATGTACACTGTAAGGATAAATTGAGAGGGATTGATATATAGACATATTTATACATGTATATGTATGTACACTGTAAGGATAAATTGAGAGGGATTGATGTATAGACATATTTATACATGTATATGTATGTACACTGTAAGGATAAATTGAGAGGGATTGATGTATAGACATTTCGACGAGAAAACTCCACGGAAGAAGTTTGGCGACATCTGAAGCAGAGGAAGAGAGTTTTCCGCAGGTAAGTGAAAGTCGGGCGAACGGTGCCGGGAGAATGGAATCTAAGAGAGAGACAAATGGCAACCATGATGCGAACGAGGACCGGAGGCAGGTGACCGGAGAAGAGAGAGAGAGAGACGGCCGGCGGGGGTTAGGGGAGATGATGGAGGGGGAGGGGGAGAGGAACTCACCTCGTGGTCCTGAAGGGTCCCTGTTTCTTCCTCGTCGCCAGGAGGCAGACGACCATCCCCAGCAGGGTGGCCAGGACCACGCCGCCGGTCACCCAGATGACGATCATCTCGGCGTCCAGCCTCCATGTCGGCCCGGCGCCGCCCGGCGCCGCTGTTCGGTTCTGTGGCGCCACCTTTCCTGCCAAACGAAGAGAGAGAGAGGATGGAGGACGCGGCGACTTCCGCATCCTCCGCGGTGTGTGGAGGGAGGGGGGGGAGGGGGGCGAGCTTTCCAGGAGCTAAACAGAAAACGGCCCCCCTCCGGAAACTTTTCTCTTCCCTCCTCCTTAAGATGGGGAAGACAAAAAGAACGTTCTTGTTTGTTTCCAAGGAGGTAGGGAGAGAGTAACCCTTTCCCCACCCCAGACCCCCCTTTTTTCTCGAGAGTTCTAGAGCGGCCAAAGCCCCCTTTTCCGAGCTGCGCGGAGTCGAGGAAGATAACGAAATCGATAGGGGGGGTGCGTCTTCCCGGCTGCTGAAGGAGGCATCCGTCCAGCTACTCCCGAAGAGCTCATTTGCATAGTTAACGATAACAATCGAGATGAAGAAAGGGGAGCGAAATGGTTGAGTTCTACTTACAACGGGAACCTAAGCAAATAATAATAATAATAATAATAATATAATAGGTAGCTTCGGGAAACAGTAATTTTAGATTGAATTATTTTAAAGGAGAGGGGAGGAAAAAAGGAGGTGGGGAGGGGTCGAAATTATACCCTTGTAAACCGCGGCGCGGGTAGAATTTCGTTAAAGATGTTATTCCGGAATTCTAGCATCACTTTCAATCTACCGGCTGGCTACGTCCACGGCTACGGATGCGGCAGCGCTTTGGGCTTCCCCCACCCACTCCGGGGTTTTCGCTTCATTTCGAAACGAGGCCAGCGGTTTTTGCAAAACTACAAAAAAAAACTACCTTAGCGCCACCTGGACTCGTTCCGCGCCAGCATTTCGATTGAGCGAATTCTTCTTCTTCTTCTTCTTCCTCCGACATTCATTATTAAGAGATTCTCCGAAGCGCATTTTAATGCAATGTCCCGGGGCCTGGACAATGAAGAAGCAGTAGCCGACTGCCAGGTGCGTTAATCATCTGATTGTATCCTCTCTCTCTCTCTATCTCTCAACCTTTCGGTTCGGAAGATATGACGTCAGAACGTAGTCGATGGCACTTCCGGTGGTGTGACTCGCCGCCACTTTTCTACTTTCCATGCACTCGAGATTCAAAAGTCCATTTTTTGTGTGTGTTTTTTTAAAACGTATCTAAAACAAATCGCATACTGTCGTGAGCTTAAAACGGTCGAATCATCTTTTGTCTTCATCTTTAAAGAGAGAGAGAAGTTGTAAGGGTCTGCAGCTAAGCTCAGCGCATGCGCATAAACAATGACAGAACTCGGGTTTCGTGGAGTGGTGGCGGAAGGGCGGGCGTTTATTTAATGGAAGGAAGTCAAGTACAGAAGAATGGGAGCCACTGAAGGGTCCTCGTGTTGTTTGCGCGCGCGCGTGTCTGTATAATTGGGGCCGCATGTAACTTTGCAACTCGTCACGTGACCATCCACCAACGCATGCCATCTACCGTGAGAAAGTAAAGTCTTGGTGGGTTGACGTGTTCATTTCACGTGGTAAAAGGGTTAACTCGGGATACGCCGCCCGCCCACCCACCTACCCGAGTAACAGGTCGAGCCGGGGAGTTCCTGCTGCTGATGGCACCCGACGGCGACTCCCGAAACGTTAGGTTTTCCCCGTTAGCTACTCGCTTCCGCTGGGAATTTAGGTGGCGGCGGAGGGTGAAAGAAGGCGGACGAAAATCTAGCCCCCCCCGATAGAATAATTTGGCCCCGATATTCACTTTTACGTCCGGTTTCTTTCCATCTTTTGAAATACGTCATCCGCCATCTAATTTATTTTATTTTATTTTTTTTTTTTAATTTCTCTTTTCGTTTCTGCATCTCGTCTTCTTCGCCGCCGGCTATTACCGGATTTCAGGTGGTCAAGTCCCAGGGATGATATAGAGAGACAGACAAAAAAACAAAAAGGTTTGGCCCTCTCCCTACCCTTAAGCTAATTAATTACCTATTGCCTTCTTTTGCTCCACATCTTTCTTTTTCCCTTCACCCGAAGTGCTCCCGTCTTTTTTCTCTCTCTTTTCCAAGCACCTGTCAGAGTTCGCACGAATCATTCACCACCGCATCTATCGCCTCCTCCTGCCGGTCAACTCAAACACGCCTAATCGCCACACACACACACCTACCTCTACCCACCCCACGAGCTCGGCAAATATTGGAAATAAACTGCAATTTAAGGGTCTGCGTTGTGAATGGGGGGGTCTGTCATAAGTCGATAAACATTCGTTGAGCGGGTCAGAAATAAAATAAATTGTTGTACGGAAGGATTGGTCGGTTCCCAAAGCCCAAGCGATGCTATTGTTTTTAAATTAATTTATTTATATCCCTTTCCTAAAGACCCTTAAAGACGCCATCTCCAAGGATACGGCGATAAGGATGCAAAGCCATCAACAATCGGTGGACGAAAGAATAAGATACAAACAAAACCAAAAAGTCAAGTGCTTTATCGATTTTGTCGGTTCGATATCAACAAAGCAGTGCAATCGTAGTTTAGTGGACAATACTGCGTGATTAAACGTTACAATATCTTGTGTTCTTCCTTCTCTTTCTTAAAAGGCACATGCCGTCATGGCGACTGTCAGAGTTGATTCGGAGAAACAATGTCCACAAGCCACCAATGATAATAGGACTTGTTTCTTGAACGAGCGACAGCCGGGCATAATCCCATGTCTGATATATCCTACTGAAGAGCTTTGGATGTCCAGGCGCTCGGTCTTTGAGGACTTTCGATAATTCCAACTCTCCAAATTTCGTTTGACGTTGTCCTTATATATATATAAATTTTTTTTTTTTTTTTAAAGTGGACCCGCTGTGTAGTTCCCCGCACCCGATTTGGCGAGGTATCCCTTTAGATTACCCCAAAACTGTCTTAAAATTAGATTATAGCTCGCTGGCCACGTGACGCGGCGTAATAGTGGATTTTGAACGCGGAATTATGGGAAATGCGAGAAGCTCCAAGTAGCACCACACCCGCTTGCACGTCGGTAAGCGGTAGCGCGGCTCTGTTTCCGGTAGGTCGGTTGGACGCCGCCTGGCGATCGTGAAGCACGTAAGGTTTGCGAAATTGCACTGCCCCTGGCGGCTGGAAATTTCCGCTAGAGGGCGCGCGGCAGCACTTGCTGTTGTCGTTTTCTTTTCTTCGAGGCAATGCGAATAAGTGCGTTGCGATAACACCTACATCGAAGAGCCACCGCCCTTCCCTTTCATTTGTTTCTGAAATTAGGTTGTTGTTGTTGTTTTTATTACTTACATCAATGGCTGACTAAGTGAAGAAGCCGCTGGATCATTCAGTCCTCAAATTCAAATAATTCTGCTTCGCCTGCGCGAGGAGGGGATGCGAAGCAAATACAATTAGAATTAGAAAATTTGGGAGTTCCTACCCCGCCCCTCCTCAGGGTTTGGGGTGATAAAACCGGACCGCGAGTCTGCACTTCCTCCTGCCAGAGAGAGGGAGTGGAACAAGAAAAATTTGAATTAATTAATTAATTAATTAATTCAGATTAGAAAAAAAAAAATGAATAATTTATCTGTTCTCTGGAAAAGCCGTCCGCCGCCGCGCGTGCGCGATAGCTCGACAAATTCCCACCGAACCCTTCGGGGTTCTTTTGTTCCAGTAACGTAAGTCCTCCCTCTCTCCTCCCGTTCCGACTGATGAGGTTGCATCGCACGTTCTCGTGTTATTAGTCTCGATCCTTACAAGGGACGCGTTGTACTGTCCAGCTATAAGTTATTACCTTTCGGTTTCGCCGAATATTGGAGGTGTTGTGGGGGTTAGGGAGAGAGCGCGTGGAGAAAAAGGTACGAATCCCAGTGGTGATGACGACGGGTTAGACGGGACGGGGCGGGGCGGGGCTAAGGCCTCTCACAAAGACAGCCCCCGAAGATGCTAAGAGAAAGGTGGGGGGGAGGGAGAGAGAGAAATCGACACTAACACTACGGTATATCATCCCTCCAAAACCCCCTAACCCCGCACTTACAGGGTTTTCGCTGGAGGAGAGAGGGGTGTGGGTCCTCACCCATCTGACATCAGCATCGGTTTAAAGAGACAAAAGTAAATAGAAACAAAGCGGAACAAGAAATACCGTTAGGCGTGGTCCTTCTTACCTGTCTCCATGGCGATTAATACGCTCCAGCTCCTTCTCTCTCTCCTCTCTTCTCTCTTTCTTCTTCTTCGTTTAATAGGGTTGTTCTCCTCTCTCTCTCTCTCTCTCTCACAAATACGAGCCCCCCTAACACCCGCTCTGTTTCACCTCCTCGGCGATACCTGCACCATGTCAACCCGAACCGAGAGGTCCCTCGCCAACTTTCTATATTCCCGCCGCCCGTGCGCGCGACCCATCGCGGGGGTTGGCGATTTTTCGCGATTGTGCTCGCCCGACCGTGACGCGGTTATCTCTCAATAGACTCTCTCTCGCGCGGTGGGTGGTGTGTGTGTGGTGGGGGGGGGGGACCTAGTGTCGGATCCATTTTTCCACGGGAGGGCGAGTAGGTTGTTCGCGAACGTTGGACGGCGCGCGTGGGGAGAATCCATTTTCCGCGGAGGACGAGTAGGTTGGAAACCGCGGTGGGAGGGGGGGGGGGGGTGTTGCGCCCTATTATGACTCCCTCGTTGACAATTTATAAACAAAGACGGAGCACTAATGCGTCCATTGTCCTCGTTGGGGGGGGTGGTGGTGTGTGTGTTCTTTTTTAATGACGTGTGACAAGACGACGACAGGGAGA
>JACATO010001254.1:0-17104 GCA_018389105.1 Nautilus pompilius | reverse complement strand
ATAACCATCGTGTCAGTCGTTAAAGAAAAGATGACAGTTGTTCGGACCATGAGAGATCGAACACAATAATAAATGAAAAGGCATCATCCGCCGGCCAAGTTCAAAAGAGTCGAAGACAATACTTGTTAAATAAGCTGCCTAACGAGACTATAAAAATAACTGTAGTAGATATGCAGCTGACTCCTGCCCCGCCCGCCCGTGCCCTTACGAGGGTCATTAATCACTGGACACTGACGCCCACTTTTAACGTTTTCCGCCTGGATACGTAGGGCAAATGAGTGGGGCAACAAAGGAGTAGACGAAATCCCCCTTCTGTTCAGTCATTTGGACGGTCAACACTGTGCACTGGCTGCTTTTAATAAAAGGAAATAGAAATGGTTCTTTTCAACGTGGGAACAAAATCCCTTAAACTCTGAACTATCGTCCACTAAAATTGCTTCCATATCTAGGGTACATTTGACATCCGTAAATTTTTTTTTTCAGTTTCCATTTCCAGATCTTGGTGAATTCTATTAAATATGCATCATCATCATCATCATCATCATCATCATCATCATCAATCATTATTATTGTTGTTGTTGTCGTTGTTATTGTTGTTGTTAATGTCACTACAGAGATAGACGACGTCAATACATAGGGAGAGAAATGACGTCAGCGCTGAGAGAAATGACGTCAGCGCTGAGAGAGATGACGTCAGTGCTGAAGAGAAATGACGTCATCACCGAGAGAGATATGACGTCACTGATGAGAGATATGACGTCAGCGCTGAGAGAGATATGACGTCAGTACCGAGAGATATGACGTCAGTGCTGAGAGTGAAATATCCTGTCTTCGCTTTCTTGAGTTTCGAAGCTTTTCCAGTTGGAAATCCTCTCCGATATCGTCGTTCCAGAGGAAGTCGGGTGGATCGGTGGGGGAGGTGGAGGGGTGGAAATAGGTGCGCTGAAGAGAGTTGCCCTAAGTCGATCCATGGGGCAGTAATGAAAAATAACAAAAAAAAAAAGAAAGAAGGAAAGAAGGGGATGATTCTGACTGACGCAGTGTGAAGCCCTTATACCGTCTTCGGATCTGCTAACCTCCCCTCCCACCACTAACCCCCGTAACTCGCTTTAGCGTGTGAACCGAACGTCAAACCAAACATGGAAGTGTACATGCAGAAGTCGTATCCGGGATCCCCCTTTTTATTGTCTGGCTGTTTGCTTTGTTTTGGTTTTTTTTTTTAAAATAAAGTTCCCCTCGGGTTTAAGTTTTAATATTAAGGACTCATATTAGCCGCTGGAACAGGAAGAATCCGTTTTCAGTGGCACGCAAGCGCACACAGCTGTACAGGGACCCTTATAGAAAACCGTAGCCATTAAAACCGGGCGAACAATATAATCCAGCTCCCCTCCCTTTCGAGTTACCTGGGTTAAGTTGGGAAGGGGTCTTTCTTTTGTTTTTCCTTTTCTTTCCGACATCCGATTAACATTGTTCCAAGAAATCGTGGGAAACAACTTATTTTAAAGAAAAGAAACGCGTCGGAGTTTTGTATATTAAAATATAAAATAGAAGGGGGGGGCCGCGATAACGTGGAGGTGTCGGGTTCCTCCTCCTTTTTCTTTTCCTGTTTACGATACCATCTCCACCGAGCGCTTTACACTTCGAAAGTCCCTTTTCTGGCGCGTAGACCACGAAGAAAAGAATATATATCAGCAACAATGAGGCCTGCCCAGATCTCGGCACCGCGTCTGCGCTGGTTTCCGGAAGTTAAGCGGAAAAAAAAGAATGTTTGAGACGTAAAAGGGGGGGGGGGACAAGGGGGAATTCTAAGATAAAGGATGTAGAGAAAGGCAAGTTAAAGGGGGTCTATACGGGGGTGTGGTTCCTCCACCCCCGCGCCTCTCTCTCTGATGGCTGATAACTCTATCAAGGAGAGCAGTGAAGCCCATTGCCTCATCAGAGAAGTCTGCAGTTCTTGGAAAAGGTTGGAGAAAGCCAACACGTCTTCCTAAAACACCCGAAACGTTATCAATAGAATTTGGCTCGGAAGAACGCGCCGGCCATGTTACTGGTTTGATCCTGCAGATATTGGTGGGTTACCCGTGCCATCAAAAGAAGGCGATCTTCAATTGCATCTGCGTGCGGTCTGGGGCAGGAATCCATGATCTCACTTCTGCGCTTCATTACAACTGCCTCCCTGAAACACACGCAGGTCTGCACGTCCAACCAGTGGAATCCCTGGCCGGGCCATCACAATCTCCACCAGTTGAAGTGATCCCTCTCCGAGATGTGTGTAGGCTGATGTTCCCCGTTCCCTCTAAATGGGTGCTCGCCGTGAGTCCCATTGAAGGTTAAATCTGGACTCGTCGGTAAAGAGGGGCATGGCTCCGGTCACGTGGTGTCCGAGCTACACGGTCATGGCATCAGTTAAGTCTCCCACGGTTAAGGCGGTGAGTCCAGGGGATACACAAAATCTGATCATCCCGCACAGAACTCTTTTTTTTTCATGCAGCTTCATGCGTGCGATTGAGGCTGAAATCAAATATTAGATTATAAGGTAGCCGTAGGCAGATCAGTAGCAACTTGGAAGTTCTGCTTCGCTTAGGCAAAAGTAAGTCGATCCATAAACGGTGTTCGGACAGTGTCTCTATGCACTCGAATTTATCCTACTAACATCTCTCTCTCTCTCTCTCTCTCTCTCTCTCTCTGTATACTGACGACCTCTCTCATTATATGTCATCTCTGTATATGGACGTCATCTCTCTCTCTCTCTCTCTCTCTCTCCTCTGTATACTGACGACCTCTCTCATTATATGTACGTTCTCTCTCTCTCTGTATACTGACGACCTCTCTCATTATATGGACATTATCTCTCTCTCTGTATATTGACGTCATCTCTGTATATGGGACGTCATATCTCTCTCTCTCTTTCTCTCTCTCTCTCTGTATACTGACGACATCTCTCATTATATGGACATTATCTCTCTCTTGTATATTGACGTCATCTCTGTATATGGACGTCATATCTCTCTCTCTCTGTATACTGACGACCTCTCTCTATGGACATATCTCTCTCTCTGTATATTGACGTCATCTCTGTATATGGACGTCATATCTCTCTCTCCTCTCTCTCTCTCTCTCTCTCTCTCTCTCTCTCTCTCTCTGTATACTGACGACATCTCTCATTATATGGACGTTATCTCTCTCTCTCTGTATACTGACGACCTCTCTCATTATATGGGGGACATTATATCTCTCTCTGTATATTGACGTCATCTCTTATATGGACGTCATATCTCTCTCTCTCTCTCTCTCTCTCTCTCTCTCTCTCTCTCTCTACCGTAGTGAATCTACCAAACGAATACTGCCACCCATTTGTAGGGTTTCCCCTTCAAAGCAAATACCGTTTATCGCGGGTGTTGCAAAATATGCATATTAAATACTATAAATGGGTGTGGTGTAGTTAGATCGGTTTCTTGTTCGGCCGTCTTAGCTGTTTGTAAGTTAGGTTTATCCTAGTATGTATTACGAGGTATCCGGCCACCTACGTACTTCTGCTCTTACGGGTAGGAGGTGGGAGTGGTGGTGGTGGTGGTGGTGCGGTTTTATCGAAATGTCTGGCTTCTGTTGATTGCTGAAGAGACTCTTGTGTTCCGAGTACGGCGTTTTCCTTCTGGATCCAGTCCGGTGTCCCCCTGTTCTGAAACGATTTAAAGAAGAAAGCGGCGTGATCGGCTGTCGTGTTCACCAAAGAACCGAGACCCTCTTGATTCTATCGGAAACGTGTAGGTCTGTACTTAAACGTGTAGAAGAACTACTTTAACGTTCAAATCACTAAAGTTCTCAAACGCGTAGTAATTCCTCAAGACGGATCCGGTCGGAGAGGATCTGCCATCCTGTAGAGCTTTGTGGCTACTTTGGATTACCTGCCGGGCCCGAAAAGATCGAAACGTTTAGGACGCGTCCCCAATGTCTACATTGTGTGAGGTTTCTCCGATTCGGTTGGCGGGAGGGAGTCCTGTATGGACCGCTCTAGGACTGACCAGGCCTGGTTCTGATTTGTTATCCTAACCATCACTTTCGCTAGTCAGTTCGACAGAACTCTAGCAGCTATTATTTCATAATCATAATTTAGCAAGCTGATCGGCTTCCAATTATTCAGGCATTCCCTATCTTCCTTCTTGTAAAGCAGGATGACTGTGGCGCCGCGTTGGGTAAGAGAAAGGGCCAGGGCCCCTGTTTCAGACACTTGGTTACTAACCCCCATGTCAGATCTTCTGCTAACAAGTACCAAGAATTCCGTCCTAAGGAGGGGTTCGGCTTCTAAACTTCTAGTTTACTTTCTAGGCTGTAAATGAACAGGTCCTGAGTAATCGGTCACGTGTCTTCACCGGTAAATAGTTCTTTATACTACCAAGCTTCCACCTTAAGTATATTCTTTAAACCCGTGACGGTGTCGCCATATTTAGTTTTTAAACTGTACACCATTTTAGAGCTATCTATCTCTACGTTTCTCCAGCATATAGAAGACTTTGCTACACCTCTCATCCTCTACGGTCTGTGCCCTGAATCCAGCTCTGATAGTGTTTATCTCCCCTTGATCCTTTCTGCTTTGGAGAAACCTAACGATTTACTGTGCAACTCTGGTTTTAAATTCTAAATGATCGAGAGAGCTGTCTAGCCAGCTTAAATGAGTTTTTCACCTGGCAGTATTCTATGCTAATTTCCCTCAGCTTCCTTTTACCTACGTTCCACAATAAGAGAGAATCTGTAAGTCAGTAAATCTAAATTTTTTTAAAAAAATTCTCCAATATTCCCAGAAACTGCCAATTGTTCCAACGTAATCTGTTCCTGCCTGGCGTTATCAAGTTTTCAATTGTCTGGCCCCTTTGGCGCTTCCCCTCCTAACCTAAGGGTAACTTTAATTTGGAAGTGATCACTGCAGGGGGATAATCCCGTGGGTTATATCCTAGAAGAATCGGGGTAAATTTGTTGTTAAGATGCACTCTATCCATCTCTGCGCACAGATTTTGCAGCTGCACCCGTTTTACCCAAACATTCCCTACGATCAGTACCAAAGCTCTGCCTGTCGAGCCCGCGACTTGGATACGCGGATGATGCTCTCCCGCCACCCTGGCACTATCCGCAGGGTGCGGTTCTAGTTCCTCTAAGAATGGTTTTGAGGTCGTATCGAAGCCCCCACACCTTTGAGTGCGAAAGTCGAGCCCGCGAGTGCCCGAGCTTTACCTTTTAACTTCGGGTTTGCTCAGATCACTCGCCTTGGTTTAAAAAAAAAAAAAAAAGACGGCACTTTTCAACGAATTCACCAACCTTCTACCCCAACATTGAGTGTTCCTCTGGGAATCGAAGCTTCATCTGCTACACCCGCTGATTTAGGTGTTTCTACTAGAACTCGTTTTCGTATCGTTAGCAGGAAAGAAGTTTCTGTTCATCATCCGGCGAGTATAGATAATCGTTTCGGAACCCTTTTCTCCTGTTTGTTGCTTCACTTTTGGAAAGCAGTGTAGATTATCAAGAAATATTTAAGACCGGAGGCACTTAAACCTGCTACTCTGTATCGGGTAAAGGCAAACTCCAGGGGATGTCACAGAAAGACGGACTTGATGCTACAGACTATTATTATTCTTATTATTAGTATTATTATGGATTATTATGATTATTATTATTATTATTAGTTAGTATTATTATTATTATTATTATTATTATTATTTATTATTATTTATTATTATTATTATATTATTATCTTATATTATTATTATTATTATTATTAGGATTATTATTATTATATTATTATTATTATTAATTATTATTATTATTATTTTATTATTATTATTATTATTATATTATTATTATTATTATTATTATTATTATTATTACACTCTGCATTAAATACCTGACGATATGTATCTTTGCCAACATTCCATAGAAAGCTGCTTTGTGTTTTTCATTGGCGAGCGATTATGGCCCACCGCGTACCCGTCCGCCCCTATTTTCCCCCTACCAGGGCCATTAAATCAAAACACCCTTTATCGGTGGTAACTACGACTGCAGCGCCTCTTTTGTCCGTCATCCCACCTAACTCGTCCGTACTCAGAATCCACCCCCCCTAAATGCTTGGATACGGCTTGGAGATGGTTTCTTTCAGTGAACTTACCGGGGAGGAAGAGGAGGAAAGGTCAAAGACTTTTGTAATTTTCAGAGCACCTCCCTTAATAAGGGGGCCGTTTCACCCCCCCCCCTTCACGCCCGGTACAATGCGGGACTGGTGAAACGGACGCCGTGTCTAAGGGAACGGAGCCAGATCCTCTTGTCGTTCCCGAACCATCGTGTACTATACACCTGCCCCACAAAAGTGCAACCCCGTAGACTTCACCGTTGACCCCCCTTGGACGCCAGTACCATAGGGGTGGCCCATGTATTTTTTTTTTTTAAGGCATCTCTGAAACAGCTTTAGAGATCTTGCGAGAATTTGCCATAAACATTTTACGACCCCACGCGAGTCCCGCTCCGATTTCCTACCGCGACGGATAAAAGATCGCCAATATTTTAGAGCAAGAGTTTTACAATGCAACTCAGACCTCAAACTCAAACAGCAGTTTCGGAGATGACGGGCCTTGAACGAACAAATTCAGAGACAAGACAAAAAAAGGTTCATAGTTAACCCCATCAGGTCAGTTTAATCCCCCCTACTTCTATCAAACCAAAGCTGATTTTATTAAGAATTGGGGGGGTCCATTCCTTCTTCGCCTTGACCCATTGCAGCTCGCTCACGAGGCTGCTTTTCTGTCATCATAACCACGTGGTTTGGTTAGCATAATGCTACCATGGATACGTATCAGTGTCCTCCGTAATAGCTTTCACTCTCAATCCTGTAGGTACTTGTCAGCCCCCCCCCTCCCCGAACGCGCCGTTGCCCACTCGAATATCACATGTTTTGCCTTCCATACTCGCTCTATCTCACGCCGTGATCTCTTCTCGAAGAGTTCCTCCCGTAGCCTAGAATTGGTGCTTCTCAGCTATTTTCTCCTCCCCTCCACCATCCGCATCATCGCACCGCTCCCGTGTTTCTCACAAGTCAGGCCGCCTATCCCACTGCTCTCCCGTTCCAGTGGTCTCACCCGACCGCTCTGGTCTTCTCCAAAAACCGAAGTTAAGCACTTCGGGGGTAGGTTCTCCACGCGATAGACGACGAGCCAGTAGAGATCTCTGTGAACAACTCAGCTGCAAGTGCGGATGTTGAGGATTGTTCATGAACAGTCAAGATGCTTGTTAACACAAAATGGTTGCGTAGCTGTTTGAAAACCTTTTAGGGAGGGGGAAGAGGTAGTAAGGCTGAATTAGACAGCAGAAATGAAACAGTGGGGTGACCAAACCTGGAAACAGGTGCTCTCGTTACAGGTGAGTCCAAGTTTGAACTGTTTGCATTTTGTTCGAAGGTGAACCGATGGAGCGGTACAGCAGCCATTGTGGCGAAAAATTAGTTGGAGCGTGAAGATGCTGATGGAGCACTCACACAGATGCCTTGACCTTTAATAAGTCCTTATATGACCATCATCGAGGCTATGTGGGGTTATATGGCTCCTGAGGAAGTCAAATGGAAACCAAACAACCTGGATGAATTTTGAAAAGTGCTGCAGGATATTTTGGATCCTTTAGTCATACATTGGTAACCTGAAGGGGTCATGTTAATTCTAAACTTTTTAGCGTGTTCTCCAAGCACAAATGTTATCTGATCTAGTCAGAAGTTCGCAACATTCCCCCAACCCCTAAAAAAACACGCCTTTGTTCTCCAGGTCGCTGAACAGGAAGTAGCAGGGCCCCGACAGCTGGTTTCACAATTTTCCTATTTCCCCCCCTCGCCATCGCACTCTTCGCTCTCTGGCTATGATAATGACAACCCGGAAGTCTCTGACCGGCTTATTCTTGCCACCGAACCACTATAGCAGCGGTGGCGCTCGGTTAAGCTAATCTTCTTTCTCCTACCTTTATCGCCTAAGAGCATGGTGTATCATCGGCAATTTACAGGTTGGTGTAGTTAAAAATGACCGGAATACAATTAGTTAATTACCAGTTGGCTGCGATTTTTTTGGTCTCTTCTTCGTAAGCTGTCAAGTCCTTTTGTTTTTCGTTTTCGAGAATTCAATACGAAGATCGATGAACAGAAGCGAAATTCAGACACCCAGTTTAATCGGTCGGCCGACTGAAGAAGAGACCAATCAAAGTGCCGGGTGCTTTTGGGTGGATAAATGTTTCCATTTGACTGGTTTCCTTCGCGGGAAGTAGATCTTTTGAAACAAACGGGCAAAGAGACAGGAAATCGACATCGCCAACTGGTTCAGGGACCGCATCAATCATAAAAAAAAAATCCCCCACAACAACAGATAATAGTCGAACGAGGTCCCGGTGTGGGTCGGGGTGGACGTGTCTCTGTATAAATCCGCCGGTGTAGAGTCCCAGGTGTAGGTTATGTAGTCTACCAGAGACGGTGACATGCACCAGGTTTATCAGATTCTTTTGTCCACCCTTAAGCGTAAGCCACTTTTGCCTTCAAATCATTCCATTAGCAAGAAGCAAAACGACGACCCTGAACCGGCTTTTTGTCACAGGTCTGCCCTTTTCCGCCCTCACAAATCCGCGTTAATAATCGGACTGGCTTTATCAGTTTTTTCCCAGCGCAGCCATCTTCAGCTTACGGGGGATGATTCTGGAAGCAATCACAGCCGGCCGAAGCTGCCCAGTTCCGTTCGCTTGTTCTGAAGTAACGCCCCGATTACCACACAGTCTCTCTTCAACTTCCGGGTAAGTTCCGATTTCGCACCACTTAATCGCTAATCGGATTTCCATTTATTTACTAGTGTTTTGTCGACGAATTTTGCTGCATCCGATGTAAGGAGCCGTTTAACCCGATTGGTCAGGCGATTTACTGTATACTGGACCCCGGGGTTCCTGTTTCAATAAGCAGTTTCAACAGAAGTTAAACTATTTTCGAGGCCAAATTACCCGTAGCAGTCAAGACGAGTCGAGAATTTCAGATTTGATCTCAGCGATGTTCGGAGGTGATGGGGAAATTGGACATGGCGAGTTGATCTCAGCGATGTTCGGAGGCGATGGGGAAATTGGACATGGCGAGTTGATCTCAGCGATGTTCGGAGCCGATGGGAAATTGGACATGGCGAGTTGATCTCAGCGATGTTCGGAGGCGATGGGGAAATTGGACATGGCGAGTTGATCTCAGCGATGTTCGGAGGCGATGGGGAAATTGGACATGGCGAGTTGATCTCAGCGATGTTCGGAGGCGATGGGGAAATTGGACATGGCGAGTTGATCTCAGCGATGTTCGGAGGCGATGGGGAAATTGGACATGGCGAGTTGATCTCAGCGATGTTCGGAGGCGATGGGGAAATTGGACATGGCGAGTTGATCTCAGCGATGTTCGGAGCCGATGGGGAAATTGGACATGGCGAGTTGATCTCAGCGATGTTCGGAGGCGATGGGGAAATTGGACATGGCGAGTTGATCTCAGCGATGTTCGGAGGCGATGGGGAAATTGGACATGGCGAGTTGATCTCAGCGATGTTCGGAGGCGATGGGGAAATTGGACATGGCGAGTTTGATCTCAGCGATGTTCGGAGGCGATGGGGAAATTGGACATGGCGAGTTGATCTCAGCGATGTTCGGAGGCGATGGGGAAATTGGACATGGCGAGTTGATCTCAGCGATGTTCGGAGGCGATGGGGAAATTGGACATGGCGAGTTGATCTCAGCGATGTTCGGAGGCGATGGGGAAATTGGACATGGCGAGTTGATCTCAGCGATGTTCGGAGGCGATGGGGAAATTGGACATGGCGAGTTGATCTCAGCGATGTTCGGAGCCGATGGGGAAATTGGACATGACGAGTTGATCTCAGCGATGTTCGGAGCCGATGGGGAAATTGGACATGGCGAGTTCCTAGTTGCAAAAGTTCTCGGGGTTCAAAAGACCAACAATTCTTTATTACTACACTTAATGAAGGCTGGAGAATACCATGGCAACAACAGTAATCCAGGCAGGCCTTGTTATCTTACGTTATCGATAAGATAATTTTCCTTTCTTTCATCAAAGCTTCCGATACAGGTGGAAATTCTCAGTCTTTAAAATAAAAAAAAAAAAGGGCGGGGGTTCGGACGGTTCGACTTCACGAGAAGAAAAATAGGATTTGTCGTTAGGGAACGGATTACGGAACGTTAAGGAAGAGGGCGAAGTATCTTTCCGGATTCGTGGCGCCGTCACTGATTTTATAGGTTCGATAGTAGGGCAGCCAATTAGCCGTTGTATTGAAAACGTTACACGGCCGCTAGCTTTCTCCCAGGCGCTACTAATCGGACGGGGGGGGGGTCGAAAAAAATCTAAACTCGTCTGACACAATTACGGGAAACGTAGGTCGACTGACTCCCCCCCCCCCCGTAGGCAGGCAACCGATCTGCTCGCACTTACTCTCGAAACTTTCGCCATCGGAAAACACTGCCAGTTATCCAGGATCGCCTGTAACCACGTCCGAAATTCTAATAATAATAATATCAGCTTTTAAAAAAAGTCCCTTCTATTGGCGGCCAGGGGTGGGGTGTCGGGGTGGGGACAGTATACCCCCGGACAAGAAGTGTCTCTTCCCATCCCCGACTCGGGTACTGCCAAAGAGAATCGGAACTTGGAATTGGTGGAAGTAAGTTGAAAATGTCACTCGAAACCGATTCCGAAACGCCGCGAGAAATTCACACTCTGTCTTTCTCGATCTCACGGGTGAGTCCGTGTTGTCGTCCCCACCCCCCCCCCCTTGATAACCAGCGCCCGCGCATCTTCTGAGGTCGAAAGCCAGTTGGGGGAGAAAGCTTCTTAGTATGGCTAACTTTAGGCTAGTAAATATTCTTGTTCATCGTTATCCGCCAGTTGAGAGAGCGGGGGTTGGGAAAGGGGTCCCTGCAGCAGTCGGACTCTTAACGTACTCCGAGCTGCGGAGTCTCCCGTCCGCCTGAACACGCTCTGTCTCGTCCCCCCTCCCATTAACCCTAACCCCTCCATTTTTTTTTTTCTTTTTGGCCCTTCGCCGATACTACAGCTTCCTACCGGGCACTTCTCTCTTCGTTCGTGAACTTCCGCTCTGGTGGCGACACAGGTTCGCTGTCTCCTGCCGCGACCGCATGCATAATTCAACTTGAGAGGTACCGGGCTGAATTCGTCCCCGTCCCAGATAACGGCAGGTAGAGATGGTTTCTTTCTTTCTTTATTCCTGACCCGCGCCGCACCGACGTCGGTACATCGGGCATCTGCCGAACGAAAGCCTCCCTCCTCCCAACTCCACCTGGTGGCGGTTTTCAAAACCAAACGGAAAAAAAAAATGGACAGAAAGTTTCTACTAAAATTCTTCACTTTTAGGATGCAAACGGAAACCCACGCGGTTGGCTGGGGAAGAAAGACGAGAAGAGACTACGTCATAGGAGCGAACCGTGTCCATCCACGGAGGGGCCGGAAACGGGGGAGGGCAAACCACACGGAGGGGTCCGAAAGGGGGCAACCCACACGGAGGGGTCGGAAACGGGGGGAGGGTAACCCACACGGAGGGGTCCGAAAGGGGGCAACCCACACGGAGGGGTCGGAAACGGGGGTAATCCACACGGAGGGGCCGGAAACCTCGGCTGCACCCGGCTTTACCGATTGTCAGCAGAAACGAGAAAACACAATGCAAAGATGGGGATGGGGGTGGATTAGGGGTGTGGGGGGGAGAGAAAGAAAAGTAAATAAGAACCGCTCTATCGCGAGTGAGCAGTCACGCGTGACGGTTCAGCCACACATACCTTCTATTTGTCAACTTTCCGGGCGGGTGGGGGAAAAAAAAGGTGGGGGTGGGGGAGAGAATATGTAATTAATCGTCTCTCCTGAGCCCCCTTTTTTTTTAAAAAAAAAAGAAAACCAAATGAGTTTGCTTTACGCTGGTTTCGTAAGGACGGGGCTGCGGGAATGATGCGCAGACGCAGTACCCAAACGCTACTAGACTGCATCCGCAGATCGATGTAAACATGAAACTGCCTCTGAATTTTAGGTCAAGTCGCCATTCAAATGTGACATCATCAAAACACCCACCCAACCGAAAAGACTCTCCACGGGCAGGTTTTCTTACAAGCTCCCTAACTTCCATTTCGTTCTGTTTACTTACTTATAATATTTAGCGCAGAAATACAAATGTATCCTCGAAGAGCATTTTGAATTGCGTAAACATTCCTGTTTTATATTAATAACAGATTCAGTTTTAAAAGCGACTGGTATTGAAACCAAACTTAGTTCAGAGTTTGGAACAACAACAGTAATAATAAACGGGACGTGGGCGTAAAGTTTAATGATTAATTTTTTTATGCGGAAATATACTAGAAATCTTAAAAAGTCAACATATAATCTCCATCTCTCTCTCTCTCTCTCTCTCTCTTTCTCTCTCTCTCTCTCTCTCTCTCTCTCCTCTCTTCTCCATCTCTCTCTCTCTCTCCATCTCTCTCCATCTCTCTCTCTCTCCATCTCTCTCTCTCTCTCCTCTCTCTCCTCTCTTTCTGTTTCCATCTCACCTTCCATCTCACCTTCTCTCTCTCTCTTCTCCTCTCTCTCTCTCTTCTCTCTCTCTCTCTCCATCTCTCTCCATCTCTCTCTCTCTCTCTCTCTTCTCTCTCTCTCTCTCTCCATCTCTCTCCATCTCTCTCTCTCTCTCCCATCTCTTCTCCTCTCTCTCTCTCTCTCTCTCTCTCTCTCTTCTGTTTCCATCTCACCTTCCATCTCACCTTCTCTCTCTCTCTCTCTCTCTCTCTCTCTCTCTCTCTCTCTCACTCTATACATTTATATATATAGAATGTCATATTAATGTTCCGTTTTTCGAGCACTTGGCAAAGTCCTGAAGACGGGATTTTAAAACATTCTCTCCCTGAAAAACTATACTGTCTCAAATTTCAAAAACTCGAGTCGCTTCTAAAATGCTAAAATTTTTCTTATTATATTATTATTATTATTATTATTATTATTATTATTATTATTATTATATTATTATTATTATTATTATTATTATTATTATTATTATTATTATTATTATCTTATTAATTATTATTATTTATTATTAATTTCTGTTCATGATTTATATTATCCTTCGAACAACTGTTGTGTTGAAGGGATTCTACTGGGTAAAGTCGCTTTTGCTTCAGCACCACAAAAACGCCTCTTATTCCTAGCAAACCAAGGGAGGAGGCGCGCTTGTGCCATTGCGAGTAAATTAGTAAACATTTTCCACGGCTATCGGTTATGGCACTAGATAAAAGAATTTTTTTTAAAATTTTTTATTTCTTCTTTAATGATTCTCTTAAAGATACCAGAAGAATGTATTTACATCGCATGAAGGCCGAGCACTCCGTGCTGAGATCGTATTTTTGCTATCTTTGCGTCCAGAGATGAAGATGACCATCTCGACTAACGGACTCTACCTATTCTTGCCTTTGTGCCTCTGTTTCTTTCCATTTATTTTGCTGTATAATAATAATTAATTAATAAAATAATAATAATAATAATTAATTAATAATAATAATAATAATAATAATAATAATAATAATGATGATGATCATGATGATGATAATGATAATAATAATAATAATAATTAATAATAATAATAATAATAATAATAATAATAATAATAATCATAATAATGAATAATAATAATAATAATAATAATAATAATAATAATAATAATAATAATAATAATAATAATAATAATAATAATCATATAAATAATAATAATAATAATAATAATAAACTAATAAATAATAATAATGCATTAAGCTAACTATTATATTTCAAAGCGTCAATGTATCCAAAATATTCACCTACTCATTTATTCATTCGCTGTGCTTTTCAACTTTCCACATAATATATTTTTTAATTATTTCTTTCTTTTCATCCATTCTTCTGTTCTTGCTTGGATAGTTTATGACTTTGTAGATCCCCCCTCTCGCCATCAGCTGAACTCGGGTGTCATCACGCACCTGATGAGCTCCTCAGCTTCTTCAGGACGGCTCCCTGGGCTACGCCTCACCGGGATAGTTCAAGATGCTGACGGTCGTCGTCGACAAGGGTCCGTGAAGAGATTTGACCCTGGTTAGATAACTTTAATATATAAAAAAAAGGGAGGGCCCCCCATGGGTGGGGATGGAGGGAGTAGGAAAGGAGGAAGGAGAAACAAAGCGAGTCACTCCCATTTATCCCTTTTGCGAGACTGCGGCGCAAGAGAGAGAGGAACCATCACCGATCTGTATCCGATGCTCGGCTGCGCATACCTTTCTCTTCAGGCTGTAATTAATCACCCCCTTTTTTTTTTGGCCCATCCGTTCGATTAAACCCGCAAGTTCTCTAACAGCTTTCCCCCCCTCCCTCCCCCCCACGACGCGGTTCTCGTTAGCGATCTGTCAGGCCCGTAAAACCCTGACGACGAACGGGAGGTGGAAATGCCTCAAAGTTGGGCTCTCGGCGACCTTCGGCCGGCTCCGCCTACCGACAGGTGATCGGCACCTCGTGACGTCCCTCCTCCCCCCTCCCCCCCAAACCTGGTTGGGGGGGGGGGCCAGCAGGGCCCTTCACCTACCGTTTCACACGAAAGGAAAAAAAAAAAAAAAAAAACAAAAAAAAAACTTGACCATCGAATGTAAATATCGTCTCGCTCAGACGACCAATCAGGGCCCGCCTCTGCCGCACAATGGCCAATACAAATCCGCGTGCGGTGTCCCGTGTATTAATTAAACCAACCTTGTCCGGTTAGATTAAAATCTTCTCCACATAATCCAATTACTACGACTTATTTAATTTCTTTGATCGAGAAATATGATTAAAAATCGGTGCCCGATGTGCGCCCACTGTTGGCCGGCTAGGAGCACGGATTCCGACTGCCCATTACGGGGCCCCGAGATGGAGATCGCCGAAAACTGAACGTGCGGAAATAAAAGGGGAAGATTCGACTGAAAACACCGAGATCAAACAGGGCAGACCCCCCCATACAATGCTACACTCGGGCGAGACCTTTCCTCTCGCCATAAATCGGATATCGGAACTCGCCAACAAAAGTAAGTCCGCTAAGGCGGGCAAAACCCCGGCCAGGGAGAGGAACAATGCCGGCGACCGTGAGATTTGCCAGCGGAGAGTGATCACCTGGAATGAAAGCGACAAGAGCGGGAGGTAGTACTTCCACAGGTAGAGGCTTACCGTTATGACAACAGCAGCGCAAGCAGCAGCAGCAGCAGCAGCAGCAGCAGCGGCGGCGGCGGCCCCGCGGAAGGAAAGAAACAGCGGACGGTCTGCGACCCACGCGAGACCGTCTACAGAACTTTCCGCCAAAGCCGTCCTTCCTCATCTCTGACATTCTTGCGGGCACCATCTGTACCACGGGACAGTCCGTGGCTGCACCCCCTCGGGAGGACCGCGGCCCACCGGGAGAGGATGGAGGCCAGAAGGGTTGCTTTCTTACGCCAAAAGAAGGTAAAGAACGTTTTGATCGACCGCTTTCCGGATAATCCAGCCTGTATTAAAACCACTTTAATCTTTAATCTGTTTCTTAAATACGGTCGGAGTTAAGGGTAAAACGGACATCAGTTTTTTGTAAAAATGAAGAGAGAAAGAAAACAGATTCTATTTGGAAAAACGATTGGATTTAGATCTATAACAAACAGTAACATGTAGATAATCATATATAATCCCCAAAAATGTCTACAATTTTTTTTTTTATAGCACTGAATTAATTTCAATGACAATAGGTTTTTTGCGGATAAAAAGGAGAGTCAACTGCAACAGGTCTGCAAACAGTTTGTATAGTGGGGTTTTTAAAAAAAAAAAAAAATTCGCAGCCTTCAGATAATATAGAAGTACCTCATCCGTGCTTGGATCCGGGATTAGTGCAACAAGCAAGAGGATTATACGAAAGGTATATGAAGAAGTTCCTTATGGGGTGGGACGGTAACGTTCCCAGTGACGGGGAAGAGTTAGTTCCTCTTAAATCTAAGAGCCGATAGCGTTAAAGTCAGATTGGACATTAAACGTCATATTAATCCAAGCCCTTTTCCCGACCTTAAGAATACTACCAAAAGCAAAGAAGTTCGGTAGAGTTGAACTAAACTGAAACTTGGGTAACAAATACTTACAGAACGTGTTTTTATTAAGTTTTTAAATATTTTAGGTTAATGTGATTCAACAGAGGGGGGATCCCAGATAAATCTAGAGGGAAATACGATCGAAAGTAGAGACGGATTGAATTATCGTCGATTTATCTATCTGAGCTCCCATATATATATATATATATATATTATATCGTCGATTTATCTATCTGAACCCCTACACACACACCTATCTATATACTATCGTCGATTTATCTATTGAACCCCCTACACACACATATATATTCAATTTCCTTCCAAAATAACGGAATCTGTTCGGCTTGAAGAATACCAGAAGCTGTCCCACTCTTCTTCGATCTTTCTAGGGTCTTAAATTTCACGGTCCGCTCGCTGAACACCTAATAACATCATTCTCACAGCGAAATACTGGTAACTTGTCATGCTACCCTATGTTTTCTTGAATCTTTTTCAAAAGCGAACACGCACGGACTGAAGCATCTCTCTAACTATACCATACATTTGCAAATTCACAAGTTTTCCCAGATGCCCCGTAAATGTCAGTTACCTGTAGTTTGTAAGTATTAACGTGTATGCAATCATATAAATTTTAAAAAAAGGTAAAGATAATACCGACATTGTTCACCTTCCCGGTATTCAGATAATATACACACTGTTAAAATTAAATATTGAATTAATTTTCTTTTTTCATTTGTTTAAAAATAAATGCAATTTTACTTTATATATGGATTTTTTTTTCTCAATTTTCTTCTATTATTTTTACCTGTACTAATTAATTTATTATTTAGAAATGCTATCCGTATTATATATAATTATTTTGAATAATCAGAATCGAATTAACTGAATCTAGATATTTTTTAAAAAAATATTTCCGAGTCCTGGTTTGATTTAAGATGCATGTTATAAAACTGTATATATATATCGTATC
>JACATO010001253.1:0-10579 GCA_018389105.1 Nautilus pompilius | reverse complement strand
TCAGCATGTCGTCGCTGCCAAGATAGGAAAGTTTAAAGGTCCCAGAAGGTGACCACCGAAATGGGGCAATCCACCCGGCACACGTGAAACTTAAGAATCGACTGGCCAACTTTTCTCCTACACCCGGAAGTAAAGAGTTCTAGTAGGGTTGGGAGGAAGGGTGGCTTCAGGGATTCTAACTGCACCTCGGCAACTGGTCACCAAGGCTGACTGATGCCCGATTAAAACTAGAATAACGTTTATGTGAAGCTGAAAATACTCGAGCGACTGCCGGAGTGAACCAAAGAACTGTGAACTGTAAGGGAAATCAGACGCCCCCTTTTTTTTTAAATAGGGAATCGAAAGCGGACAAAGTTGCATTGACTTTTTAAAAAAAAAAATCAGATGTTATTGGTTAGCTTTTAGAAAGAAAAGAAAAAACCAGATGAGCAGGTAGCTCTCTTTCTCACCTGCTTTTTTGTTTTTAAATAAGCTACGTTGGTCCATAGAAAACCACAGGTTTATTAGGTAAGCGGTTCGGGAAATTAAAAAAGGGTTCTGTTTTGGCAATAGGCGGAAATGATTTCGGTGATAACCGTCAGCAACTTCGGGGAAATGCTTTCTATTTATTTATCTGATTACGTGGACGAGGGCTGAGTAATAATTGCTTCAATAAATAAACAAATAAGTAAAACGTAGTTGTCTCCCTTTGGCCATATCGGCGAATTCAAATATAAAAAAAAAACAACAAAAAAAAAACCGGAAGTACTAACTAATAGAACAAAAGAGAGAGAGAGGGTGAAAAGCAGTCGAACAAAAGTAAAGGAAACTGAGTTTGTGAATATTGGATAACTACTGTATATATTTTTTCTGGCAAATTTTAGCAATTTTCTTTGTCTTATTTAAAAGCGCACACACACATATATATAAATTTTTTTTTTAATGACTTTAAGTATATTCATACAATTTTCTCAATTTTATTTAAAGAAATGTTGAACTTAAGCTGCCATACTTTAGTGCAGTATTTATTAACAACTAAAATGCCAAAGTTTCAGAGCTAGGACGGTTCTCTCACACTGCTTAAGATAGAAAAAAAAAACAAACCACAAGCAACTTGATCAAAATTGCCATTATATATCTCCTTTATATTTTTTTAAAGACGTGTTTAATAAATATACATAAATAAAGAATTTTTTTTAAAAAAAAAAGAAATAAAAATTCTAAATTTATGTGGCGTATCTATTCACTGACAACAAATTAAGGGAGCGAGGCACATTCTCACAATTCGCTCCCGGCAGCCCTCTCGTTTCCGGTACAGATTCAGTAAACACGTGATCGCGAAAATGCCGTCGACTTCATATTTTTTTTTTTTTCTGCTGGCAGGGTCGGAAGGCGGAATGAACGTCAAGAAAAAGATACCTAGGTAAATAACAACGCAATTCCACCCGAATCTTCAAAAAAAATCTTCGCGATTGTTTGTTTCGTAAACATTTCAACTACGCCGTGTTAGAGAACCCCCCCCAAAAAAAAAACCCTAGTGAGGCCGGCCGTAAGCGGACCTCACAGTCGGTAAACGCGGTCAGCGTGTTTGTTATTCTCCGAGCTGTTCGCTTTTACTTTGAGAACGGCAGCCAAAAAGAAAACAAAGAAGAAAATGACTCAATTTAAAAAAAAAAAAAAAATTAACTTAAACTTTCTTTTTTTTTTCTTCTTCTAATTACGCGTTCATTAGGCGGGTGGATCCCCCCTGTCCCCGCTACTTCACCTACCTCCCACCAACTAAATCAGATTTGTTTATTACGCATATGCAAGTAATCAATCAGATCACGGACCGTATAAATAGTTTACTTTAACGACCAGTTGCGACGAGAGACGGACTGAGCCGCAGACCTCCTGGTCCGAGCGCTGACCGGAGGACTGAGAGCTGTTGTCTTCAAGATATTAGAGTTGTGACTCTTAATCGCTCATTCCAACGCGGGGGAAAAAGGAATTAGGGGAGACGCCAACCCAGCCCGTATAAAGTAATGAGATGGTCTTCTTGTTTACTTGTCTTTATGCGTCACTTTCCCTCGCTCGAGATAAGTGGGAAGAACCGCTGGTCGGACAGCAGTCGTATTTTGGCCGAAAAGAGAGAGAGAGAGAGAGAGAGAGAGAGAGAGAGAGAGAGAGAGAGAGAGAGAGAGAGATGACGTCAGTACAGAGAGAGAGATGGAGAGAGAGAGAGAAGATGACGTACGTCAGTACAGAGAGATGGAGAGAGAGAGAGAGAGAGAGAGAGAGAGAGAGAGAGATGGACGTCAGTACAGAGAGAGAGATGAAGAGAGAGAGATACGTCAGTACAGAGAGAGCGATGGAGAGAGATAGAGAGACGGTACGTCAGTACAGAGAGAGAGATGGAGAGAGAGAGAGAGGAGAGGAGAGAGAGAGAGAGAGCTGACGTCAGTACAGAGAGAGAGATGGAGAGACGAGAGAGAGAGATGACGTACGTCAGTACAGAGAGATGGAAGAGAGAGAGAGAGAGAGAGAGAGAGCAGAGAGAGAGAGAGAGAGAGAGAGAGATGACGTCCGTACAGAGAGAGAATGGAGAGAGAGAGAGGATGAGTCGTACAGAGAGAGATGACGTACGTCAGTACAGAGAGATGGAGAGAGAGAGAGAGAGAGAGAGAGGAGAGAGGAGAGAAAGAGAGAGATGACGTCAGATACAGAGAGAGAGATGGAGAGAGAGAGAGAGATGACGTACTCAGTAACGAGAGATGGAGAGAGAGGGTCGTGGATCGGGGAAGGAACACGACCCCTGGGGTGGAAGGAATTGTTTATGAACTTAAAACTGGAGAGGAAGGCGATTAAAGATTGTCATTCGCGTTTTACTAGGAGAATATAATAATATAATAATAATAACAATAATAATAATAGAAAATAATAATAATAATAATAATAATAATAATAATAATAAAATAATAATAATAATAATAATAATAATAATAATAATGCGGGAGAATAATTCTTTTCTTTAAACGTAAAGATTCGTCTAATCACAGAATTCTACTGGACGATTTTCGCCCCACCTAGCAACGGACGAGTGGACCCGACACTCTTTCATCCAAACCAGTTGCTAGGTGGGGCGGGTCCACGAGTTCAAAGAAATCTGCGACTTGACGATCTGAAGCGACTTTCCGACATCTCATTTGTGGTGGAGTATGTGACAGAGAAGATAAGCGCGTGCAGCTTCAGTAGACGGTCTAGTTTGACAAAACAAATCTAGCATTTCTAAACTTTTAAACCGCTTGATATAAACTGCGTCGTGCTATGTGGAATAGGGAGAGTTTAGGAGTCATAGTGGATGCCGGCATGAAACAACAACGACGATATGAAAGGGTCTCTCGCAGAGCCAGCTGGCCTGGCGACAGATCATAGTAGAGCAGTTATAGCCCCCCCCCCCTCTGTATGAGATACCGGCTTTAACGGCGTGCAGGATTAGGAATGAAGTCCACATTATACAGATGATACGGATATCCTGGTTAGTGTTCAGGGAAGGTTCAATGGGACGATTACTGACTGGAGGTGTTTTCGTTGTGATCTGATTAAAGTTTTGAAATTCAGCAGCACACACGCGGGTATGTCACTAGACATGGTGAATAGAACATGTGAGGCGTTCTCTGTCAGTCGGAGTGCCCGGCCGAACCAGGCGGTACAAGCAGAAAAGGGGCGGTACCGGGTTCGACGCCGCGGCGCAAGACTGGCAACACCTCTTAGCGGACAGTTGCGGCACTAGTCTCCCCACACCCCCCGTCGGGGTTGTCTCCCTTACAGACGTCTGCGCGCGCCAACGAAGCGACGACCTTGGGTCTTCAGCGACAACAAACGAAAAGCATTTTTGAAAACGTTCTTGTTGTTGTTGTCGCATTCTTTTGAAGATTTTTCTTACCCTTATCACTTACCGGATCTGGAACGTTTACTTAGCGGGGGAGAAAAGGGGATCGCTGAAAACAATGGGAGCCGTGAACGCCGTCAGACTTTGGTCCACCAACTATGACTCAACGACGACGACGAGAGCGGACAGGGCGCCGATCGCCGTTTGATCAAAAAGTTTTGATTTACTGTGAGATAATGAGGCGAAAATACCGGTAAATAAGGGTGGGTACTCGGAGATTAACGATGCGGGGGGGGGTTTACCTTACTCGGCGATCTCCTGTGGGTCATCATCGAACAACAACAACAAAACGAGTTTTAATTTTCTGAAATCGGACAAAAGGCGAACGTTAACGAGAAATGCGAACCGGAATCTTATCATCAGCTCCTGGTCTCTGCAACCAGCTGCTGTGCGGCATTTTGTGGAAATATTCCGATATGATAAGCAAACTATCGATCGATACTTGAGAATATAAAGTGATTTTTACGAGTCGTTAACATTAAATCCGTTTTTTTAACATTTCTCCATCTTTCTCCCCCTCTCTCTCTATACTGCTGACGTCATCTCTCTGTAATGATGTCATCTCTCTCCCTCTGTACTGACGTCATCTATCTCCGTGCTGACGTCATCTCTCTGTAATGATGTCATCTCTCTCCCTCTGTACTGACGTCATCTATCTCCGTGCTGACGTCATCTCTCTGTAATGATGTCATCTCTCTCCCTCTGTACTGACGTCATCTCTCTGTAATGATGTCATCTCTCTCCCTCTGTACTGACGTCATCTTTTAGTACTGACGTCATCTCTCTATTGACGTCATCTCTCTCCCTCTGTACTGACGTCATCTCTCTGTAATGATGTCATCTCTCTATTGACGTCATCCCTCTCCGTGCTGACGTCATCGCTCTCTCTCCCTCTGTAATCACGTCACCTCTCTGTGTACTGACGTCATCTCTCCCTCTGTACTGACGTCATCTTTTAGTACTGACGTCATCTCTCTCCGTGCTGACGTCATCGCTCTCTCTCCCTCTGTAATCACGTCACCTCTCTGTGTACTGACGTCATCTCTCCCTCTGTACTGACGTCATCTTTTAGTACTGACGTCATCTCTCTCCGTGCTGTCGTCATCGCTCTCTCTCCCTCTGTAATCACGTCACCTCTCTGTGTACTGACGTCATCTCTCTGTAATGATGTCATATCTCTCTCTCTCCACCATTAATTTACTTTGGTCCGCCGGTCACGGACGAAAATGGCCCCTGACAGTCTGTGCTTTTCAAATGCTTGTATACCTGGTGCGTGCAATAATTGCCGCTATGGCCTGCAGTCGTTGAAGTTGCTGTGTAGTATTTAATGTAGAGAATCAGGGGTTCTCACCTCTAAGTTTGCTTGTACTTGGTTTTGCCAACAGACAGATAAAATTCTTCAGTCGATGTTTACGGTGTGATGCTGAGCAGAAGTTCGGGGACTACAAAGCTTAACTGTGGACAGCATGGGGCGAGGATGAGCGAGCGTGAACGCCAAAGGTAAAAGTTAAACCGACACCTGAACAGTAGCATAACCTCATTTGCTAGAATTATATGAGTTTTAAAGGAGGATTGATCTAAAAAAGGGAGGTGGCAGTGTTGGAGGCACCGGCCATAGAAAGTAAAAAGTCTGGCCAGTCGGTGAGTTGTAACATTAAGCTGTAGGGTGGAAACATTGTACATAGATAAGCCGAGGTGAGACTAATACACAGACGAGTAGGGTGCGCACTATGCAGGTGAATGTGGTGGGGTCGATTCTCTAGCCAGCGGGGCGCGGTTTGTCGGACGGTTATTACTAAGCTGAAGATTTCTGGAAGTTACTTCTCTGATGGAGTTTCTGTTCATTATTTCCGATCGGGTGTCAAGAATCCCGAATGGCTTCGGTACAACCTCTTCTGGTCATACGCGAACCACGCGGGTTAATCTACTTGGCGGCTGTCTATCGTTGGGCATCTTCGCTTAGCGCAAGCCCACAAGCTGCGGAGACGGGCCCTGTCTTTACGGCTAAGGTGGGGGTCCCAGCATCGCACCGATAGAGAAACAGCATGGAGACTGTCGGTCTTTCCGTCTGCCTGTCTGTCGGCCTGTCTGTCGGTCAGTCTGTCGGCCTTTCTGTCGGCCTGTCTGCCCGTCTGTCTGTCGGCCTGTCTGTCGGTCAGTCTGTCGACCGTCTGTCGGCCTTTCTGTCGGCCTTTCTGTCGGTCTTTCCATCTGCCTGTCTGTCGGCCTGTCTGCCTGTCTGTCAGTCGACCGTCTGTCGGCCTTTCTGTCGGTCAGCCTGTCTGTCTGTCTGTCGGCCTTTCTGTCGGTCAGTCTGTCGGTCTTTCCGTCTGTCTGTCTGTCGGCCTGTCTGTCGGTCAGTCTGTCGGCCTGTCTGCCCGTCTGTCTGTCGGCCTGTTGTCGGTTAGTCTGTCGACCGTCTGTCGGCCTTTCTGTCGGCCTGTCTGCCTGTCTGTCTATCGGCCTTTCTGTCGGTCTTTCCGTCTGCCTGTCTGTCGGCCTGTCTGCCTGTCTGTCTGTCGACCGTCTGTCGGCCTGTCTGCCTGTCTGTCTGTCGGCCTTTCTGTCGGTCAGTCTGTCGGTCTTTCCGTCTGCCTTTCTGTCGGCCTGTCTGCTGTCTGTCTGTCGGTCTTTCTGTCGGTCAGACTGACGGTCTGTCGGTCTTTCCGTCTGTCGGCCTGTCTGCATGTCTGTCTGTCGACCGTCTGTCGGCCTTTCTGTCGGCCTGTCTGCCTGTCTGTCTGTCGGCCTTTCGTCGGTCAGACTGACGGTCTGTCGGTCTTACTGAAATGTTTAAGAAATAAGACTAAGAATCAAAAGACGAGAAAAGACAACATAAGTATAACCAACAACAATAATAATAACAATAACTTATTTCGTATAATCATTTAAAATTACTTTAAAACATTAAATAACAGTTTAAATCAAAACTCTGTCGTAATTTTATAAAACACAGCCTCGGTGTATATATTTTTTCTGGTTTATGTAGTTTGTTTACGGAGATTTTACTCCCCTCTGAAGGCCCTGGTAGCAATAGAGTTTAATAATAAACAGTAAGGAGGAAAATGTCCACAAAATTTTAATCAATTAGAATTTGAAGTAAAAGAAAAAAACTAACCTGGTGGATTCTTAACAACGTACTGTGTTTGATTTTCAAATTCTTTTTTATTTTGTAAAACCTCATCCTGACAGGTTTTATGCGAGTATTTTTCTCTCTTCTTTTCTTTCTCCGAAACTGTCCAGGAGGTCATCGGGGTAACTCAGCATTAATCATTCTTGCTTGATTGACTCACCAATTATAAGGCAACCAACCACGACGGTGTGACGCCGACATAGCTTTTCTAGCTACTTCCAGCGTCTGTTTGATTTTACACACACCACACACACACAAACACACACACACCAACACACCAGAAACACACCACCACACGCACACACAAACACGCACATACACACACACCACAACGCGCGCACACACATACACACACAAACACACACATACACACAGAAACACACACATACACACACATACACACATACGCACAGAAACACACACATACATACAAACACACACATGCACACACAAACACATACACACAGAAACACACACACACAAACACATACACTCAGAAACACACAGATACATACAAACACACATGCACACACAAACACAGAAACACACACATACACACAGAAACACACACACATGCACATACAAACACACACACACACAAACACATACACACAAACACACACATACACACAAACACACACATGCACACACAAACACAGAAACAATACACACAGAAACAGAACACAACACAACACACACAAAAACACACACACATACACACACAAACACACACATACATACAAACACACACATGCACACACAAACACAGATACACACACAAAACACACACACAAACACACACATACACACAACAAAACACACACACACACAAACACACACACATACACACACAAACACACACATACATACAAACACACACATGCACACAAAAAACACAGATAACACACATACACACAGAAACACACCACATACACACACAAACACAAACACACACACACCATATAACTTGTTAAGGCAACTGAGATGAACCGATTACCAACCGCTCAACTTTTACCAGAATGACGTTGAGAGAAAAAAACACAAAGCGAAAGAAAGAATGGATGATAAAGAGTCGCCCTGCTACACGCGAAATATATCGGCAAACCTCCTATCGTCAAGACTTCGCTTCCGGTCTTCTATTCGGCTAAAAACAAAACAAGACAGAAAAACCAATGGAGGTTGACACTCACCGACACATTCTGCTTCCTCGATATATGACAATTGCATTTTCATTTTTTAAAGTCACTTATTCCATCAGTGGAATTCCAGAAGAGCTCGACAGATGAGTTAATTGTGTAGTAAACGTTAACGCCATATGGTTAGCTTCCTTTTTTTAAAAAAAAAATAAATAATATATATATATATGAAGGGAAGGAGGTTGCCTGGTTTGCTACAACACAACAACATGCGCGCTCGTACACTCAACGCCGAAAACCTACCATGCAGAAGCCAGTTTCTCACGCAAAGAAGTAAAAAGAAAAAAATGATATCCGGTAATTCATTAAATTATCTCGCGAAGTCCTCTCTCTAAAAATGTACAGGGACAGCACATAACACACTCAGTGAGTTCCGCATATAAACAGTGGCACACAACTTCACTGTGATAACCCTTTCACACACAAATGCAAACAGAAAACAGAGGGAGGAAACTTTCCACGATAACGAGTCCCGCCATAGCTTATGACGTCACTTAGTCCTCTTCCGGCAGCAGTCCGCTCCAAGAAGAACGATCGATTTAACATCTTTCCCAAATAATTTCCGTTCTAAAATTTCTAATTGAAAAAAAAACAAACAAACAAAATAGTTAAACAATAGTAGAAAGAAAATTATTTCGGGGTTGAAAAAAATATTTCATGGAAAGAATGAAATGGTAAGTGGATTTTCATTGGTCGAATAAGATGAAACGTAAATGCTTTTGGTAAGAATGAAAATCTGCATAGGAGGCCAACAAGCAAAACGGAAAGAAGAGGGTGACTGTTAATTTGCGATTTTCGTTCTATGTTTGCATGCATGTTCATTCATTAACTCTGAGGAGTAGCTTGCGGTAAGCAGTGAGATAGATCAGGCAGTGCTGCAGATGTCCACCGAAACGTTTTGTGGCAATGTAACTAGAAGCCTGGTATATATCTAGATACAAGTTTTGAGCATTCTAAGTGAACAACATGTATATTTAGAGAATTGTAACTATGGGTGACCAAAAATCCCGAAAAATTGTTTCCCGGATAAGAATCGGCAACGCTTGCTGATGACCGAACTAGGAAAAGTCATCAAAATGTGAATCGCCTGACTGGTGAAACTCTTCTTTTCGTCGAACTCCTGTCCCGACTTTCGAGGTACTGAGAACATCTCACAGCAGTGCGCTAGAAGTTACCTTGGTACGGCTGGGGAAGAATAGCCAGAAGCGACCGTGACGGGAAGGTCGCTTCTAACAATATAATAGAAACAGCAATAATGATTTTTGAAAATAGATAATAGGAAAGGTAATATTATTTTCTCGAAACAGTTTCTACGTGGAATTCATATTCATTCCATAGATGTAAGTATTAGTAGTGAAGTGTTTTCGGCTCCTGTTCGGATCATACCGGACTTATCCTGTAAGAGGGAAGGGAGAGAGAGAAACACCGCCATGGATACATGTGTGTGTGTGGTGTGTGTGTGTGTGTTGTGTGTGTGTGTGTAATACACCAAAGTAAGCAAAAGTCGCGTCGAGAATATTTTTCCAGAGCTAAAACCATCTGAAAAGGTAGGCTAACGTATCGATTTCATTCTCGAGGGTTTTTCTTTCACAATTTATCTCCCTAATCACTCGAGCATCTCGATATCTTATCTCCGGTCGGTTTATTTTCAGACATATAGAAGAGGGATGAGAAAATTCAGAAAATTGTGTTATTACTCGAAGAAAGCGACAGGTAGTCAGTTATTATCTCAATTCTTAATCTATAGTTTTTTTTTTCTTCTTTTTAAAAATTATTATTAAATACTTGTCAGGGTTTTGTAAAGCCGACTCTTTGTACACCAGCCGCGGTGACGCTGAGCTGCGGGGAAGCAAATGCAACACATGATTTCCACTTCTACTGGGTTTTAAGCTCTCCGTTAAAAAATAGTCGTCTTGCCAACCTTTCTGTTGTTGTTGTACAATTTAATTATATCATAGATTGAACAATGAACTTCTTTTATTGACATCCGAAGCATTCACAAAACAAACAGGTGAAGTGTTTCGAATGAGCAGTCGTCACAGCGTCCTTGAATACCTGAAACGGGACGCGGATTTCTTTGCGTAAAAGATGTCTTTTCTTTGTTGTTTAAAGAAGGTAAACAGCGATTTTTTTGTATAGAAAGACTTTCTGAAAAGGCTCCAACAGATTGCGTTACGGCTGTCATCCAACCGTGGTAAGTAAAGTATTTGGAGAGAGAGAGGAGAACAAGAAAGTACGCAAACGAATTTTTTGCTGTAGTCGCTCGGTCTGAAGGAAATATTGCAGTGATACAAAACAGGTATCATTTCTGCTTTCTTTCATCTCAGAAAACCTTCATCG
>JACATO010001252.1:0-43250 GCA_018389105.1 Nautilus pompilius | reverse complement strand
TAAAGGCCCTCAAACTGCCTTCAGCTTGGTGACGATCAGAGGGATCCACAAACAGCTCCCTCCCAGCTCGTCCCTTTCCCTGCCAACCTGATAATTATAAATAATCTAAAACTACGCGGAGGCGGCTGATGTTTATCTGAGATAGATGAATGGTGCAGAATTTCTATCTTTTTCAATTTTTACACTGGTTCCGTCCACGATTCAATGGAAACGGAAGATGATTAGGCCCCTAGAGCATCGGGGACCACCCACAGCTGTCCAAGCTGTCGTCAGGGACTCGTACATTTTTTTTTAGGTTCAAAGAAATTTTATTTAAATTTCGATTATTAACAAAAATTGATAATTTTCTTTAATGAAAACTTATGGTCTTAAAGGATTTTGGCCAAAATTAGCTAACATCGAGACTGCGAGCCGCCCTCTCTCTGACCAGTAGAAAGGTGTTTTCTCGCCCAGAAATTTGGAGTCGGAAGAATTTAGGGAAACAAAAGCATACATACATTTTATTATTACTCGTAGCTCCTTTCCTCACAGCAGCCCCTACCTGGAAATATAAGCTTTGTCGACGCAGCGCTCACGAGAAGTTACTTATTTTAAAACCGTCCATTAGTAAGGGCGGCTGGCGGCCGATCTTCCGCACGTGGGGTCGGTCATCAGGGCGGAGGGGCAGCGAGTTCACTTCACTTCACCGCTGGCAAAGCGAGTAGCCAAGCGGAACGGTGGACCGCTACAGTCAGTAACTTACACCAGGCATCACCGACAACCCCAGAAAAACTGTAGATAGAAGCCATAAAAGAAACAATCAGTTCATCCACCGGCCCTTTTCCCCTTCAGGAAGCCCCGACTTTTCAACTAAATACCCGTATGTACTCATTGCTCGCCTCGATAACGGGATGGCCAACACACACACACTATGTACCTTCAGCATCGCACATCCGCTGGACCACACGATCTCAGGGTCGGTCCTCTTCCTATCGATCGAGGGAGCCCCGCCTTAACCTGCGAGATAAAAAACACTGCAGTGACAACCCCTACCCCTCCTTTCCCCACAAATTTACATAATTTCTAGCATCTAAACTTTACGAAATAAAAAACGCATCAGCTTTAATAAGGTTTTACAATTCAAAAACAAAGTAGCCACTAGATTTTATTATGCTACGGCTACCGATTGTTTATTTAACTACAGACGTGCGGCCAGGTGACAATGAGCCAGCGGGAGAAAATAGGTAAAACTGGAGGGGAAAGGGGCGACAGTTTTCAGGTAAGTATGTTCAGGGTCTGCAGGTGTAAGCGCAGCCAGCTTCGGTCTTACAAAAGCCGGCCGAGACCGCGGAGACAGGGAGACAAGGGCCAGAGAATCTACCGCCACCCCCAGGGTCCGATCCACGCTCATCTCTGGAATGCAGATCGACGCGGGAGAAGACGATTCGAGAAGCAAAAACTCAACCGTCGTCAAATATTCTCTCGTCTCCCACTTCACAAAATACCGAGAGAAATGATACAGGAGAAAATGTTGATTTGGGATAATATATTTGATCAAATTACTCGAGGCCCGTTTTGACCAATCCTTTAAAAATATTGAATCAATATCGATCTCTTCATTAACCGATCTGGAATATCAACAAACGACACCAGTCATTATCCCTCAAACGTATAAACGGAAATATTGGAACTTAAAATTATTCTGGCCTGAATTCCAAACAGAAATATCTCTGTGTCTCTCCATCAAACTCAGGTTCGAAAACAGAGACTTTTGTTGAAAGAGAGTAAATGCTGGAGGTTAACGATACTAAATTTATGATTTAGACTTTAGATATAAAATAAATCTAAAATACACAAACACTTTATTTATTTGGAAAAGATAACATTATTCAATAAACCTGAACTGTTGTTACTGTGCTAAATGCAGTAAACATCCGTTTGTTTCCCTGCAGCTCCCTAGAGATGTTACTACGGGATCATTTGTCAGTTCACTCTAAATTCATCACCGAACGTCTGTTACCACCTTGTACTGTTGTATCAATCTGGTTAGAGCAGGCACCAGACCTGAATCCATATACAGATGGAATGGGGACCCCACCTAGCCACACCACCACGCACCCTTGCACCTTTACATCTGAGTCAGTCACTTTCCAGCTTCAATAAAACTTAATGCAATAAACAAATCAAAAAGTTGATATGAAAACTTTTTGTTATATTTACATAATTGGGACCTGAAAAATGTACAGGTAAACTAGAATTTTGTGAACTTTATAGGAATCAAAATATCAGCCATCAAATATATTCTCTTCACTAAATCACGAGCAGACAATTACCAGGTATTCCAGGTTAAATAATTAGATCGGTCTCTCTGTTCCTTAAATCTATTTTACTGTTTTACTGACAAATCTGGTAAATTCCTTTTTCCAGGTTGTTATTATTACAGTAGAAGTCCTTTAATCTGCAGGTGCTGGACCACATAGGTACCGGCTTAGGTAATATGCTGGGTTACATCCAGGTATAATTTACCTGTAACACATGAAATCAGAATAAATCACCTGTTATACTAATGCACAGTAAACCGTAACAAACAACACTGCGATAAAATCTCCCCTAAATTAGTGGAGAAGGAACAGTACATGGTGTAGCAGAAGGGGACTTCCCTTATATAGAGCGCGGATAGGGATAAACACGGTCTGGCTGTACCACGGGATCAGCTGATGATAACGAAACTCTCTTCCTTCGATGGCTATTTGAAGGGCTGTTCTTTGAAATGATTTTTAAATACTTCAAAAAATGAATGTTTACTGGAGAAATAAGAGATATAAAATGTTTTCACAGAACATTAAAGATGTCACTGCCAAGAGCAGGAAGGCGCCTGGTTACCTGTCCCATAGCAGTGGTAACTTACGGGAGGTCAGCCCGGTGCTGGGTACTGGATTAAACAAATTTCATTATTATTATATTATTATTATTATTATTTATTATTATTATTATTATTATTATAATTATTATTATATTATTATTATTATTATTATTATTATTATTATTATTATTATTATTATTATTATTATTATTATTATTATTATTATTATATTATTATTATTATATTATTATTATTATTATTATATTATTATTATATTATTATTATTATTTACATTCAGCATTATATTCAGATCGGAAGACTGATGTACACAGTTAATGTTGTTATCCTTGTACAATTTGAGAAAAGTCTGGAGAATAAATTCTAATTTGTTTCTACCAGACAAGATTCTGGTGAAGATTTCTTAAATATCCAAAAACTAAATTAATTAATTAATTAATTAATTAAGACACCGATGCATCCTCATGTGTCAGCTGTGTCCACTACACGATGGATGCCAGAGTTCTGTACCTGCCAGGTTTAGGGAAGTGACGTGGATGTTCTTGGAGTAGCTGTATGCCGAGGGTTCCTCTGGGTCCTTAACGTTTGTCTCACTTATAATAAGGACAGTTTTACTAGCTCCATTTATGGCAGCTAAAAGCCCCTTTGTTCTCACTTGATCCCCATTCTGTGTCCTTAGTTTCAAGTTGGCAGATAACGACAGATCAGGATCTGAACAGAAAAATCTAAATAAACAGGACAATAACTTAATACGATTCAGATCTTTCACAAAAACCTGGAAATAACAAAAAATAAACAGGTGGATCATTGTGTGAACTATTGCTCTGATTTTAAAGAATGAAGAGACTATAACTCATCATTATCTGATGAAGCTTCAGCTATTTGGAGAAAGTGATAATTATTATCCCTTTTCATTCACACCAGTGATGATGATGATGATGATATTCGTCGTAATATTCACCTACTGATGTTGACTATGGTCAGTTCTCCACCTATTGATGGATTATATAGATATTATAAATTACAATAATAAAAATAATAGTTAAAACTCACAGGATGACATCTTTCTTTTGAAATGAAAACAATTCGACAACAGACAGCAAACATATCATTATTTCATACATCTACAGCTGTGTATCTGATATATATAAATCAACATTTTTCCATCCATCTCTATATGCACACTTTGGTGCTATGTCATCAGTGTAACATTTACAGTATTTTACCATCTGACCATAACCACCTGAAGCAGAAATATAATCCCTTCTGTTAAACACATCCATCAGATTCTAAAAGATGCTGCTTAAATTGTTTCATCTCTGCCTATCATACATTCCTGGCAAGCATTTTATGAAGCGCTTTCTTACAAAAGGAGAAAATCCATTAAAGGTAAAGAGAGATGGGGGGTTATGATCCATGGATATGTACAACCCGCTCAGTCGATGGGTGAAACACTAGAATAATTCCATCAAGTGACAGTAAAGTTCTAGGTACAAGTAACTGTAAAAGCCGACTGACCAACCATCAAATGAAACATATTTAATGAATCCAGTGAGGATGAAAGTTTTTTCTTTATGGATGACAGATGATTCATCCCTAGAGAATTTTGCAAATAATATTTGCAAGTATGCATAAGCTCCATCTCGCAATGGAAAATTGCCAATCAAAATCTCATACAGTCATCTCCTGGATCAGAATAGCATCCAAAAATCAAGTTTTCATCTCCACATCAGTTACGTGTAACAAGTACAAGAGGAAGCAAAGGTGTTATCTCTCCGCTATCAGGGTCTGTATCAATATCCATCTCCTTTACTGCCCCCGAGTGGCTTCCGATAGACAGCTATTTGATGCTATATTCTAAACAGCAAGTGTTTCTAGACTTTAGTCTACTGTCTGGCGGACGAAATACTCTGGAAAAACTTCAGGAAATGAACTTTACTGCCAGGATGATGATTTATTCTAAGTATCACCAAGAGTTTGAAATAATCTAAGGAATATAAATCAGTCAATATATTAAGTTTTAAAAATTAATTAATATAGTTGAACTAAATAATCTTTATAATAAAAATATTGCTATATAAAAAAATCTAAATATGATGTGTGTTATTTATTGGTTTATTAACACAGGATGAGCATTAACTAACTATTACTAATTATGATCGATTAAAGCCGTATATCGGTGTCTTTACTGTATCGGTGTTTGAAAGTATAAACAGCTGCACAAGAATCTTACCAGACACCAGCTTTTATTCTTTGCTTTCAGAAAATTGTAAAATAATTAGATCAGTTTAGTATTGAAATTTAAAATGTAAAATCATTAATATTATGAGGCAGTAGGTCTGTCATCTCTCTATTCCAGATTATTCTAATCCACTCTATGCTAATTCTTCTTCTACTTCATGTTGTTGGCCACCTTATTGTGATTTGAAGTTTCTGCAGATTCAAGATCCTCCATTCATTAACTAAACTATCTGAATCCTGTGTTCACCCTGTGCATGTCTCCTGTAGCTCTGTAACCCAGTCAAACATTAATCAATCAATCAACTCCACCTGTAAACTGTGAAGTGATCCTCAGGCAGACGATTCTCACTTTCGTTGGCAGTGATTTTCTTATTCGAAAAACTGAATCAGCCAAAGGCTAATATTTTTCTTTCCTTTCCAAAACACAAGAGAACCCGATGGACGTTTAGTGAGAAATAAAACAAAGATTCAGTAAACAAAAACAAAATATAGAGACTCCATTATAAACTATCAATAAATTATTGACTGAAAAGAATGAGAGCTGCCTGGAGCACAGCAGTGGGCCACAGAGGGGAATGAAAACTGATTCACTATAAATGAATCCTGAATATTTAGATCAGGTTTGAGTTTTTATGAGGAATTCTGTAACTTTCAGTTTTAAATTAGTGTGATAGATTAGATCAAATTGTTATGGTCAGACAGATTTGATGAGTACTAACTAATGATATAGAAAGTCAAAGGGGCAGGAAGCTTTTTAAAAATCTATGTAAGGTCATGTTTACCTGGGGTGCACATGTAGTTGTTTTTGACATCAACAGTGTCTCCTATTGATAACGCATCCTCATCAACATCTATTCTACTGATGCTGATCAATGCCTCCTCTATACTTGTATTTTACACGCCGATGTTAAACTTATTCCTGTAGTATGTACAGATCTCTGGTGAACAAACTTTTAAAAAATACTTTCATTTTTTCAACATAAAAGAGAAGCAGGAAGTTTTTAGCATGAAATAAGTAATAACCAGACTATTTTATAAGTTTAATGTTTCAATGGTATGGTGCCAGGTTAGCTAACCACCAATGGTACAGCCTGTTCAGAGTCATTAGCTGCACTCCAAGGAACAATTTGTAGAGATCCAATGATCCATTTTGTTCTTATGATGGATTTTAGTTTCATGTCCTGTTGCTGTCACTGAGGTCACTTCTGGCATTGAAAGGGACAAGTTCCACATTTATTAGATTCATTCCCTAAAAATTTATCTGCTCAACTTTTTAAAATATGTTAATAAATTTTTGAATTAAAATAAAACACATTTTTGCCTGGACATTTCAAGGGAGTCAAAAAGTCAAAATATACAATATTTTAATGATAAAAGGAATTGGTCGTACTTTGTCAGTTCACTCCCCACAACTTATCTCTGCAGACATCTTTTGTAATCCTCCCAAAAATACCCCGGATGTTCTTGAATAAACCTGATAGAATTTTTGATACACAGAATATTTTCTCAAGTAAATAAAGCATCTGAGATCTCAGCATCGAGAATCCTATCTGCGAGAACCTAATTTAAAACACGGAATGGCTCGAGAGAATCTACCATGACTTTAATTCTAAATTTAAACTACCGTAGATCTCCGTGTATAAGCCGAGAATTTCGCCGGAATTTTAGACTTAGTGTTTTGGAGTCGGTGTAGACAAAGTTCTCTTTTCTGATGTTAGAAATTTGTATTTGAATCCGATAAGATACGATCGGATTTTGGTCAAATCATGCATATGGCAGCCGACATAAAATCCTTCACGATATGATGAATAAGGCTTTGTTTCAAGGAAATTCCTCAAAAAGGACGTATGGAAAGACACGACGTTAGCAGGACAGAGCTCTCTAGAGCTGTGAGAACACGAATAGACATAATTCCGGAGTAAATATCAGCAGTCACTCCAGTGGGTTTTTCATATCTTGACAATGGCGGCTATCATCTGAGTGCTTCCTAGAAATAAATAACCACTGTTATGTTTAATATAAGAGGAAATTACTCTTCAAGAAGGCAGTGGATTTATACACCGGTAATATACCAAAACAACATATTTTACTGTGGAAATTAGGTGTAGGCTTATACTCGGGGTGGGCTACTATACACCATTATACCGTAATTAAACTAATGGATAAAAAATACACCTGCACAATTCAGAGACTTCATATGGGTTTAAAGAACATCCATTTATCCTGGAACTATACACAGCACTTGCAGAATATGAGCAGAGTTTAAGACTTTGTTTCAACACAAAGAATGGGAACTATTTTTGGATGAAATAAGCATTCATGGTCTGCGTGTCTGCAGCCTTTTCTGGCATAAAGACTGTATTAGGAAGTCTCAGAAGTCGGTTTACTTTAAGGGGAACGCATTTGTAGGGATCGCCCGAGGGTGGGCCGATGGAGCTCTGAATGGCGATGTCCCTGGCATTCATTCGGTCTTCACGATGCACGGGCCTCAGAGGCTGGAGCACCATCTTCTATAAAAATACTGGCCCTTTGTACCGATGGGCATTAGAAAAGACAAGCGGAAAGGAGTCCCCGTCAGAGTCCACCTTCTGTGAATGTCCAGTTGTTGAAATCGCTTACAAATCCATGACAAACAGGTCGACATATTTTATACTAGACTGAAGAGGGTTAACTGATAATTCCTATGACTCACGGCCGCAAAGCTATACAGGATTCTGAGAACTGTGAAGACTTGCCTCATCGGAAAAATAAGAAAGATGCCAGTGTTTCAGAAACGAATTTGTGGTAGCATTTGCGTTACCTGTTTCAGTCAGCGACTGACGTTGTGTTGGGAGCTGAGTGGCTCGAGTCTGATTACTCTTCTGCTGTACTCCGTGTAGAGGTGATGACACCTGATACTTCTCGCTTCAGGTTCATCAATCTCCGTGAATTTCCTCCTCCTCTTTTTTGGTGGTGAGGGCAATTGTGTGGTGCGTGGTGTGAACGTTTGTGTGCGTGTTCATCTCCGTAGGGAAGGGAGTGGGTATTGAGGACGAAACCTCAGCGGAACGAAAGTTCCTGGTAGAAGTCCGAAAACTCCTCTGCGGGTCAGAGGTCGGACCGAAACCCTTGCAAAAGCCTTGCGCTAATGCTATTGAAACATGGCACGCGATGTCCAGGTCCAAAGGACCGAAAGCCCTGACTTTCGTGAGGGTGGGGCAATACCCCAGGCAGAAACCTTCCGCCGAGTGACCGCTTCCCCAGCCAAAACCCTCAGGGAGGAAGCCTCGGCGAGTTCTGTCCGCGATACGGTCTTGAACAAATGCCCAACCTTCCCTCGCCCCCACTCTTTCGAGCGGAGGTCTTTCCAACAAGTGTGGACCAAACACAGACTACTAGACTCCGCCCTCCAGGGCCAGAAATCTAAGTGACCAGGCCCAAAAAGGGCGAGGCACTCGTCTGGTGCCCTAAATGGAGGCTGCGTCACAGCCTGCAAACTGAGGCTGACTTAGATCTGTACCTTGTCTTATAGCGGACGGCTTTTGATTGTCATGTCCTTTGAGTGATTTAGTTGAATCGGAGAGAGAGAGAGAGAGAGAGAGAGAGAGAGAGAGAGAGAGAGAGAGAGTGTGTGAGTGTGTGTGTAGTTTTATCTTGTCTCCTCTTACAGAAAGACGACGTACAGCAGGTGCCCCGTGTACCGCTCTTCTCTTAAAGAATTACAGAGGACGTTTGGTCCTCTGTCGTCGATTCTGACCTCCGCCTGTTTATGGCGGGGTGGTCGTCAACACGGGTTACCGCCCACCGAGACGTCCAGTCAGAGCTGAAATATATAAATATCCAGTTAATAACCCGTTTGTTGGTAGGCCACGGCCGACTCCGCCTTTGTGAGTGTATTACTAACATATTTGATCACGTGCCATTAGTCCACTTATACCTAATTGCTTTATCACAGGACCTTCGTCAGCAAGTCACGTGACCGACATTTCTGCTCTTATTTACTCAGCTCCTTCAGTTTTTTCATTTTTAATTTAAAAAAATTATTAACAAATTTAGTTAGGATCAAAAAATCACCATGCGTCACTTTGTTTCCACTGATCCAGGGCCCCTATTCGAGCCCTTGCAGCGTCCCAGGTCCCGATTTTCTGAGTCACGGTTCTAGGTTATTTAATGGGAGTCAGGAGAGACGTCAGCTCTGGGGATAAGGAAAGTAGATGCATCAAGTTATACTGAGATTTTTGCGGTTACGAAATCTACAAGAAGCTGTTGATTTACTCCGAAACCAATCATTGAGGCTGGGTAGTCAGTGTATAGTGGCAGTGATGTCAAACGTATCGATAACCACTCTACCCAGACCGTTAACCACGGCGCCGAACAGCGAGATCCTGAACGGTTACCGGTCGTATGGTTCGCTTGCACAGTCAAAACTGGAAAGAAAAGGGGTTTAACGAGATCGTGATCCCTGCAGCTTCCCTTGTGATTACAAAGACAGCGTCGTGTTCCTAACCTCAATATCCCCGCCATACCAGTGGTGACGGATTGTTTCCGTTTGTAGATCTCATGACGATAAACTTTAACTCGACGGTGAGAACGCAATTATAACCAGGAACCACGAGAGACGGAATCTTAGTTGACTAAGTAAAGATAAAAGAGTAAACACATTATAGATCGCCTTTGTATACAATTTTGGATGCATCTAGACCCCATTAGCCATCAAATCTGTATTACTCGTCGCAGGTAGATCCATACAGTCTGATCGAGAATCCTTTGTTACAACAAATCCATACAACTCTCTGACCCTCGTCTGTTGACTGAATGTACAGCCAGCGCAACACAAATACTAACTATCGATTCTATGCTCGGGTGGAATAGAGGTGAGCGGTAAAAGAAGATAACCCATGGAAAGTAGAAAGGTATTTACAATAGAGTCCATCTATTGTCTCATACGTCTACTTTCACGTTTTACGCAATAAAGTCGGCATACAAAGATTTTTATTGTGATTCTCTTTCACAAAACAAACAAAACAATCAGACAGGTAGATGAGTTCTCTCCTCCAACATCACACGGTGTATTAGCAGTAAGGTATAATTAGTAATAAAACCAGACATTTTAAAGATGCTATTTGCTGATGATGACAGACGATAGAACGACATAATAATATTGCAAACCAACGTAAAACCGATCAGAGAATGAAAGGTCTATTCACAATGGTTAACAGGAATATTGTCGACCTAGTATAAGGGAAATTTCTTCAAAATACAATAACTAAGGCTGTTAAAATTGAGGATAAAAATGATTGATATTCAGTAATGATTATCGTTTACTATTAAATTAATTTTAATTATGGAAATTATTTCAGTCTTTAAATGTTGTCTCCAAATTTACAGCTGATAAAATTAATTTAAAATGTACAAGACAATTCCTTGCTTTGTAGGTCCATAATTGGTCTGATTTAACATTGTAATCTCCAAAAATCCATACCTTTGTTTTTCCTTTTTTCGCCACTAAAACCTTAAGGTGAAACTTTTCTTTGTTAACATAAATTTTGAATCTTCAGGCCAGAACTGACCAGTTTTTCAAAAAATACGACTTGTCCGTTATTCTAACAATGAAACGTCAAAATAAAATTATGCTAAAATTATTATTTATTATATTTTATTTTTTCCGACTTCAGCAGGGGAAAAAACCGGATGGAAACTAAGTTTTCTTGTACCCATGACATTTGTATTTATTTAAATTTATGGAAACTTGAATTTCCATCCGGTTTTTTTTACAGAGAAACTTCGGTAATAAGATGGAGTCAGACTCGATTTGCGTTGCACGGCTCAAATGGCTGCGTCACAGACGTGGATCACAGAAACAGCGACATCGACGACGGTCGACTGCTGCTGGTGCTGTGATAAATGGCTAAAATCGGTTATCTATCTATGGCAACCAACTTATAGGCAGCAGGTAGTATTCGGAATTATTACCGGCTGACATCACGGATGATAATTCCCATAATTTTAACGAACACGAAGACGCACGCGAAGATGGAGGTAAAATTAAACGCACTATTGGTAAGGGGCGGGGACGCAGAATCAGACGCACCATTGGAAAGGGGCGGGGACGCAGAATCAGACGCACAATTGGAAAGGGGCGGGGACGCAGAATCAGACGCACTATTGGAAAGGGGCGGGACGCAGAATCAGACGCACTATTGAAAGGGGACGGGGACGCAGAATCAGACGCACAATTGGAAAGGGGCGGGGACGCAGAATCAGACGCACAAGGAAAGGGACGGGGAGCAGAATCAGACGCACTATTTGAAAGGGCGGGGACGCAGAATCAGACGCACTATTGGAAAGGGGCGGGGACGCAGAATCAGACGCACAATTGGAAAGGGACGGCGAATCAAACGCACTATTGGAAAGGGACGGGGACGCAGAATCAGACGCACTATTTGAAAGGGACGGGGACGCAGAATCAGACGCACAAATGGAAAGGGACGGGGACGCAGAATCAGACGCACAATTGGAAAGGGACGGGGAAGCAGAATCAGACGCACTATTTGAAAGGCGGGGACGCAGAATCAGACGCACTATTGGAAAGGGGCGGGGACGCAGAATCAGACGCACTATTGGAAAGGGGCGGGGACGCAGAATCAGACGCACTATTGGAAAGGGACGGGGCGCAGAATCAGACGCACTATTGGAAAGGGGCGGGGACGCAGAATCAGACGCACTATTGGAAAGGGACGGGGACGCAGAATCAGACGCACTATTTGAAAGGGGCGGGGACGCAGAATCAGACGCACTATTTGAAAGGGGCGGGGACGCAGAATCAGACGCACTATTGGAAAGGGGCGGGGACGCAGAATCAGACGCACAATTGGAAGGGACGGAGAATCAAACGCACTATTGGAAAGGGGACGGGGACGCAGAATCAGACGCACTATTGAAAGGGACGGGGACGCAGAATCAGACGCACAATTGGAAAGGGACGGGGACCGAATCAGACGCACAATTGGAAAGGGACGGGGAGGAAGAGAATCAGACGCACTATTTGAAAGGGGCGGGGACGCAGAATCAGACGCACTATTGGAAAGGGGAGGGGACGCAGAATCAGACGCACTATTGGAAAGGGGCGGGGACGCAGAATCAGACGCACTATTGGAAGGGCGGGGACGCAGAATCAGACGCACTATTTGGAAAGGGACGGGGACGGAGAATCAGACGCACTATTGGAAAGGGACGGGGACGCAGAATCAGACGCACTATTGGAAAGGGGACGGGGACGCAGAATCAGACGCACAATTGGAAAGGGACGGGGACGCAGAATCAGACGCACTATTGGAAAGGGACGGGGGGCGAGAATCAGACGCACAATGGAAAGGGGCGGGGACGCAGAATCAGACGCACTATTGGAAAGGGACGGGGACGCAGAATCAGACGCACTATTTGAAAGGGGCGGGGACGCAGAATCAGACGCACATTGGAAAGGGGCGGGGACGCAGAATCAGACGCCATCGACGCACAATTGGAAAGGGGCGGGGACGCAGAATCAGACGCACTATTGGAAAGGGACGGGGACGCAGAATCAGACGCACAATTGGAAAGGGGGGGGACGCAGAATCAGACGCACTATTGGAAAGGGGCGGGGACGCAGAATCAGACGCACAATTGGAAAGGGGCGGGGACGCAGAATCAGACGCACTATTGGAAAGAGGGGGACGCAGAATCAGACGCACACATTGAAAGGGGACGGGGACGCAGAATCAGACGCACTATTGGAAAGGGGGGGACGCAGAATCAGACGCACTATTGGAAAGGGGCGGGGACGCAGAATCAGACGCACTATTGGAAAGGGACGGGGACGCAGAATCAGACGCACATTGGAAAGGGGGGGGGACGCAGAATCAGACGCACTATTTGAAAGGGCGGGGACGCAGAATCAGACGCACTATTGGAAAGGGACGGGGGCGCAGAATCAGACGCACAATTGGAAAGGGACGGGGGCGCAGAATCAGACGCACTATTTGAAAGGGGCGGGGACGCAGAATCAGACGCACTATTTGAAAGGGGCGGGGACGCAGAATCAGACGCACTATTGGAAAGGGACGGGGCGCAGAATCAGACGCACAATTGGAAAGGGGCGGGGACGCAGAATCAGACGCACTATTTGAAAGGGCGGGGACGCAGAATCAGACGCACTATTGAAAGGGGCGGGGACGCAGAATCAGACGCACTATTGGAAAGGGCGGGGACGCAGAATCAGACGCACTATTGAAAGGGGCGGGGACGCAGAATCAGACGCACTATTTGAAAGGGGCGGGGACGCAGAATCAGACGCACTATTTGAAAGGGGCGGGGACGCAGAATCAGACGCACTATTTGAAAGGGGCGGGGACGCAGAATCAGACGCACTATTGGAAGGCGGGGGACGCAGAATGAGACGCACTATTGGAAAGGGGCGGGGACGCAGAATCAGACGCAGAGGCTTTACTACTAGCTGGTACAATTTAGTTAATTTTAATGCAATCGGCATCTTAACCAACTCTAGCCACCCACACCTGTGACAGGTATCATCGCCAGTTTCCTTTGATAGATGAACTCTCATCTGCATCGAGTATAATTCCATAATATTATACAATGGTCATATTGAAAAAAAAAATGGTTAGTATGGTGAGTAGAAAAGTTGACACAAATACAGGATTCAAGGTGCGATTATTGATGAAAGTATAAATTCCTATCTAATAATTAAAACTATCCAAATTCCTTTGCCTAAATAAATAAACTTGAATTCTGTATTTGTGTGGATAATGTAACAAGCGAGAACAAAATAAGTAAGGTTTGTAAATTAATAAAAGAAAACAAAAATTCCTGAAAAAAAAAAAAAGAAAAGATGTCAGTAACAAAAATTATTCCACAAATACATTTCAAGCTGCTACATGAAAGAAGAAGAAGAAATACAAGTAAACACCAGCACCAATCTTAGGAATCTGATTGCAAGAGTAAAGAAAATCCTGTTTTTTTTTGTAAAGAAGTTTTTTACTTTACTATTTTTAAAATAAATCTAGGAAAAGGTCTACCGTTTTCCAAGAGTGCAAATTAAAACGAAAGTTTAAGGAGAAAGGGAGAAAATTGAAAAGTTTACTATTTTCTAGAGATTTCTGAACTATAAGCAGGCTTTTGTTACTTTAATTGACAACATTTTGAAGATCAATATCTCATTAAGAAAGTAAATACTGAAATTGTGTCCCCTGTTTTACCCTGTATTTTACAATTTACAGAAATGAACAGCAGTAAAGTAAATAACAAAGCTGTTTTAGACCATTTTGAATGTTTCTATCGAAGAACCAGCGGATCTACCGCAACAGAACTTGTGCCACCATTTCTCTGGCTGGTGTAATGGCCTCACCATAGTCGTGTTACTCCTACCGGAAGTGAACCTCTTCCACCATCTTTCTCTTGTCTGTGTTTCCGGCCACGCCTCCCTTAGTGCCATTGGTGTCTTGCGACGATTTCTTCTCTTACTTAATAGAAATATAGTATCTATTACATCTTCTAAATCCCACATCCGCTGGATCTCCTCCCACTGAAAACACACAAGTGCTGAGATTTAGTGGAATCACTAACAACTGACCAATTTCCCCACAGTCCATTTATTTCTAAATATCCCGAGCACTGATAGAACAGGTGCGCGTCCGTTTGCCCGTCTGGTCAAATGACCTTATGAATGAATTTCTCAAACAAACTATTACAATTCTGAACGTATAAATAACAGAACCTATCGTGATGAATCTGTTGGAATTTCTTCAATATGAATAAATTACCTTTTTAATTATAAACATATTGAGAAATACTTGATAAAATGATTAATAGTTTTTTATAAAAATATCAGGTTTTTAAGGAAAAAACAACTTTTGTACCAAGCCATACTTCAGTATATCATATTAAAGGAAATAAAATACCAGGAACGTAAGATATTGGGTTTGATGTCATACATTCAAATAGAATCTATATCAATTTCTCATTTAATTCAATAATTTCACAACTACGTCGTTTCTTTAATTTTAGGTTCACAGAAATATTTCATAATATTTAATAACTTTTAAATTTTAAATTGTAAAACATTATGCAAATTTTGTTACAGGATAGTAAAACGAAAGCACTTTTGGATGATGCTTCTGTTATTTTTATTATTAAATAAATGAAAATGATCGCCCAGCTGTGGTCCGAGACAAGGGACTTCCCCCTGAAGGATCGCAGAGTCAACTTATCTCTGCCATAAGGATTTTTCTAGATATCATCAATCACTCGACCAAAGAGAAAACTTTGATGGAGTCAGCCAGCAGGGATCTGTCCAAAGGTGGCTGGTTGATTCATGACTATTAAGTTTGAAAATAAAATGACAAGATAGCAATTATTCACAAACTAAATTCCCAGTCATCTGAATATGAAAATAATGAGAGCTTTTTTATTCTCCTTTAGAAAGGTTGGAAATATTTGATAAATAAGGGAATAACTCAATTATTAAGTAAGATGAGATATTTTCCTGACATCATTTTAAATTAATTGTTTTCTATGGTCTGTGGCTCTTAACAAATGCTGTCTTTGAATGTAAATGCATTCTCTGGAATTGCAAACAAATACTTTTGGAATAAATGCATAATTACTTAACTTTTAATTTAACTAATTTTAACTTTTATAATAACATGTTTTTAATGGGTTCGTTATTTTAAAAACTGTGTAAAATGTAATGTCTTGCATCATCTATTATTTTTCTGTTCATTTGTATATTTCAATTTTTGATCCGTGAAAGTTGCTGAAGCTGTATTAGATTTTTACATTTACTACAACATGGATCTGATAAATATTTTAGATGAAGCCAGTACCTTTTAATAAATGTATTTATGATCTTTTTAGAAATGTATTTTATTGTTACCTAAATTTACCACATTTATCGTTTTAGAATTAGCAGTCGCACAATAATAGATATTTTTGTTTAGTTAAATTTATTCTTTAAACAGAAGAGAGAGAGAGAGAATTACGATCTTCACAAGGGAGACAACCGCCTGACAGTCGGTGACCGAAATACTGTCAATTCCCTCGGCACTGAAAATTGTTATTGCATATAAACTGTATAAATATCCGAAATTTTAAAATATTCAATGTTTTTATCTCATTGTACAGCTGTCGATATCAACAGAAACAAAGTAGTTACTTCAGCATCTTTTTAGTTTTTGGAAATTTAAGCAAAATGGTTTATTATTATTATTATTATTATTATTATTATATTATTATTATTTTATTATTATTATTATTATTATTATTATTATGTTGTTGTTGTTGTTGTTGTTGTTGTTATTCAATCAAGGGAAGTAATCTATCCTGGTCTCTTTTTTCATGATAAATATTGCATGATTCCCAAAAATGATCCATAACCAAATTTCAGTTTAAATCTTTATTTATTATCGATAATCGATGATCAACCGATTTTTTAATGTGTTTTTATTTTCCTCTCACCAGTTGTGGTACCATGACAACGGGACCAAGATGGCGGCGGTTACTGCGGTCTCTCTGTAGCCGGGATCGACAGCGAAATCCGAAAACCGTAAATCAGTCGCATTTTCAAGTTGTAATTTGGATAAATTGTTCCAGGTAGGAATCTGACTTTTAGACGTTAAAGTTATTCCTCTGTAGAGAAGAAGAAGATAGGTGTTGTTTGTTGGTCCGTGAGACGGCGACCATCGGAGAGAAGGGCGGACTACGGACGCTGCTGCTGCTGCTCCATCCCGTTCTGGTTATCGGAGCCTCTGTTGTGGGAGTTCACTTCGGCTGGACAGGGAAACGGTCTGTGCCGCTGTGTTTATTGTAGAAACAACAAGATGTTCGGAAGGTCGTTTATCCCCCTAATCGGCTGATTAACCTGGACCCCATCTCCCCCAGCAGCCGCCATCGAGGGTCAGTTCTGGGGGGAGGACCCTTCTCGGGGCTCAGCTGCCAGCGTTGGTTCATTAGAGCATCAGCCGATCTCGGACTGTTGTTGGCTGCTAATCCGTTTATCTCCTCCTCCATCTGTTAAATCTGCTGGAGCCGGTAAAAACAGTTGTGTGAAATACCGACAACCTGCAGGGGGCGGATCCGGCTCCAGCCTGTGGCCTCCTGTATGCGGGCACATAAAGGGAGGGAGGGAGGGACCTTTACTGCTGGCCGAAAGTGAGTGATGCTGTATTATTATTATTATTATTATTATTATTATTATTATTATTATTATTATTATTAACGCTGTTGATTTGGTGCATATTCCAGTGAGTTTTGAAATTATTCTGAGTAACAGACACCAAACTGTAGATGGTATCATCTGTTGGGCCTGAGCTTCATCTCTCGGTGTTTTCTGTAGCAGTCAGGAATATATCAGAATTCTCCATAATCTTAGCTTGGAGGAGGATATTTATATCGTGGTGGTTCTAATGTGTGACTGAGTATTAAATACAGGATTTGTGTGGCTTTGAGTTAATCTGCCACATTTTTATATGGTTAATGCACACATAACTATCTTTTATGAGAAACGGGGTCTTTATTACGTAGGGGAAAATTAGGGACTTTAGGGGGCAAGAGCGAGAACCGGCTGTCATCCTGTGTCATCACTTTGTAGGTTTATGTCATTGATCATATTTCTCAATCTTCATCCATGAGAAGTTAAGTGGGAGAGTAAGAGAATCAATCAACCAGATAATCAGATTGTTTAAAACAGCCATACAACAGAAAACTAAAACCGATATCTTAACAGGCAGGATTTTGATTCAGGAGAAGTCAAATAATCCATGACGATCTATTTTACTGTTAGATGGAGCAGCTTCAGACATCTTTACGATGAGAGGAAAAATAGTAAAATGTAGCAAGAAGATTGCAATACAGATTTGAGAAAGTGAATGTACATACAGATCTCTTTGATAGTAATGTGAGCTTCACTAAAGAGGGAGTTTGTCCATACTGATGTTTCAGCCAATGTTGCCGCTATAAAATGAGCCACTGAGGTGGGCAGACTCATCTTCTAGCAACTCTGAATCCAAGAGAGCACATGGCAGCCAAGGTATTTACTTACCCATGAGGGTTTATAACTGGCAGATGTGGAGCTGCTGAAGGACAGTAACTCCATATGCTGATTGCTTCAAATTTCCTGATGTCTGTTGGTGGTTTGCATTGAAGGGAGGAAGATGTAACCGTTGCATACCAACACCCTGGACACCCTTCCACCATTACTGCACACACACACACACGATAGAGTATCGTTCAGCACAGTCATAGTGATTGACAAGTGTTAGCTCCACATCACAGCAGAAACAACAGCTCGCTCTCCTGAAACAAGGTCGTCCTCTGTTTTTAACATAGCACACAATTTAAGCAAACTTCAATTTCCAGACCATGGCAGTAAGATTTCCATTAAGAGTATTATCTTTTTTTTCTTGTAGCTAATTTATTCAACCACAAAGAATTTATTGGATCCCTGCTTGTAATGGAAAGCAGTAAAAATCTTTATACAAAATTTTCTTAACACTTGTTGCATACTTTCTGAAGCCAATTTAACTTCTTATACCAGATAGTAAACTATTTTTTCCCACTCTCTGTTTCCTAACACCTTTGGGCAAGTTCCTGTGCACACTTAATTATTTACCTTATGTACTTATTTGTACCTTCAGTAATACATTATCATTAAGCCCATTATTTTATAACAGACTTTTCTAACACAACTCCCTTTGGATTTTAGTAACTAACATTCTCTATCCATTCATCCAGTACCTTTACCAGGACTGCATCCATGAAATTGCCTGTATTACTGAGCTAGAGAAGAACATTGTGACAGTTACAGCAGCTGGTGATCAACTCAATCTTGATTTTCCTGATGAAATTTTTTTTCTCTGTTTGTCCAGTCAACTTTCCAAGCTCTCAGGCTCTTCTTGTAAGAGATATTGTCAATATGGGGGCTAAATTCTCTCTTTTATTACTGGAATACTTTGCAACTTAAATGAAAAGGTAATAATACATCATTAATTCTCACTATATTTTCATAATATTTGGAATATCCTATTATAACTGAAAAACAATTTTGTTTTTCCTGTCACTGTTTCATGTTGATCTTTAACAACAATTACAGACCTTTGAAATGTATTTAGTGCATGCTGTATCTCGTTGTTATTGGAGTTTCAGATTGTAAATGGATTTCTGGTTAACATTTGCTAGCAAGACATTGTTACCCTGCCAAACTTGGAGATCTCTGATGACAGCTGGGCTTCAGGGAGGTCAAATGTGGCAGTTGTAAAGTGATCACTGTCTAACTACACGATCAGAAGCAGGGGTGCTCTGAGTGGAACTATTGAACAGAGAAAGAAAAAAGAGAGGAAGTTGGTGAGGTTGTTATTATCTTGTTTTTCAAGTTTTGTGTGCTCAATCAGTTGTTTTCTTTCTCATAGCTGTGTCTGTCTTAGAAGCTACTTATTTCAAAAACAGTTTAATGATGAAGAATTGGTGTTACTATATACAGCTGAGGCAGATTGTTATTTCTTTGTCATTTTTTCTTAGCCTTTTCACAAATTTCTTCCCATGTACATGCAACAGAAACCAAACCAGGATCCCCAAAACCAAGGACTATTGAAGTGTTGCTTCCATGTGGTCTCCTTATTCCTGATCAACACTTGAACATACAGGTGAAATTTATGCCAACTGCACAGGTAAGAGTTCTCTTTTCATCTTCTGTAAGCATTGTTTAGTTTAGGAAGATTTAGCAATCTAATGTACTGTAGATTTTAGGTATTTTACATATGTAGGAAGCTTTTATAGCTTATAAAAAGGTAAAACATATTTACTGGTAAGAAAAGGGACAGATTCTGAACTGAATCTTAAATGTTTTCTTCCAATAGTTTTAAAGACATTAATGGCAAGTTAAGATGAGCTATTTATTAAATGATCCTCTAACTCTTGACAGGTGTTGTTCTGGATTATACTCCAACAGATAAAGTATTTTATCTGCTTTATTTAATTTCTTCAGTGGTCTTTTTATATTTTTTTGGAATTATATGAGGAGAGACTTGTGACCAAGATCTCACAGTGCCCCCAGCGGATTGTGATGTTTGTCGCCATCAGGGTTTGGAGCGACAGCTGGAGTTTGTCCAAACCCTTGTGGAGTTTGGACCAGTGTTGGCACACAGAGTAGGCAAAGAGCAAGAGATCATTGCCACAAACCCATGCTCTTTCCACATTGAGATGTACAACCTGGGATGTGAGATGGAATATCTAGAGAAAGAACAGGTAACTTGCTCAACATTGTTGTAAGGTCTCAGCAGTCCATTGGAAAGGACTGTTTCTAGAAGAACCAGATGTAATGTGGAAGCAACTATCTAATAATGTCTCTATCCACCATCTTAATGTAGTGTAGAAAAATACCAGCTACAAAAATGTGAAGCTTCTGTAAAAATCATAAATTAAATATATATTAGTGGCACAACAGGTTTTTGGTGGTGATAACATTTGGTGAGATCAGAGAAAATTTTCTTAATGTGAAAAGATGTTACTTGTGTTATTTTGCACAGTTTGGCTGTATAAAATTTTACTTTCGATGAGTGAAGTGTTTACTAAAAGGCAGTGAAAGAGGAAGTTAGCAAGAGAGTGCATCAGGGCACATGCAATTTTGATGTAGTATTTGTCCCTTCCTGTTATTACTGTATTATCGTCATAGAGTTTAGCTTCATGCCATCTTATGGCCGGGAGTGGGATTAAGGTGTGTGCATTTTTTGTCTTTTGTTTTACAAATAGATTCTGCAACAAATGAAGGGCTATGATGAATTCAAACTGATGCTGCTTACTCCTAGATCTCCTGCCAGAAACTGACTCCAGAGCTGACATTATTATAAAGGTGAAAAAACAACAGTTCTTTTATTTTTACTTAAGTACTTTTGTTCTGTTTATTAGATGCAGACTTCCCTATTTTCAGATCACTTATATGATAGTGTTGAATTTCTTGCTTGGAATAATAATAATATTTCTGTTTAATAATTACCTGTATCTTTGAAAAGTTACTGATTTCTTGCCAATAAAATGAGACAAGAAAACTGGAAGAAACTGAGAAATTGCAAAAGGAATTGGAAATCCAAATTTCAGAAGTGAAATCAGAAAAATATTTTAAAATTGGTAGGGTTTGTTTTTTTCTAGATGTTTGTATGTTGTTTGTAAATTATATATGAACTAAACATAACGGGATCAGTATTGGGGCTGATGTAGCAAAGACAGTACATATGTAAATGTGAAAAGCCATTAATACAACCTGTTGTTTAGTTGATTGTGGAGAAAGAGGTTTGTGTTAACAAGTTGTAAAATGATTATGGCAAAGTAAATGTTTTTCTACAAACAGACATGGTTTGACATTATTTATAACTGACATGATTTTATTAGTTTAAACTCTAGTTTTAGTATAAATAAAGAGGAATTACTGTTTCTACAGTTCTGCTGGGATGTAGAGGGATACTGATGTTTGTGTAATTCTACCCAAGTTGGCTGCCTTGCTACAAATCAGCAAAAAACTTGAGGAATGTATTAATACAATGAAAATAATGAAGTTTATGTGGGACGTCCAACTACAAATGTGATATATTTCTCTTATTAATTAGTAGTGGACCATACAATTTTGCTATTTTACTGTCTACATGTTGGTGCTTTGTTAGGTGATGGTCAGAGTGAAGGAGGATGTTTCTGTCTATTTTCAAGAGAAATGAAGATGTAACTGAGGATCAAGATGTTTTTGTATAAATGCTCATAAATTCTTACTATTTTATGATAATGTCCTTCAAGACAGCAGGAAACTGAAGACGACAAAGTGAACAGCATCATGGATAGTGTGCCTCAGCTCACTGAAGCAGGGAAAGTGACTGATGAGGAAATGGAGGATGAGACAAGTGCACTAGATGTTCAGCCCAGTGAGGCAGAAAAGTTTCCATGGGAAGAGGAAGAAGAGTTGTATGAGGGTAAGTGGTCTTTTTGGATTACTGTGAACCAATATGATGAATCTTTGCTATGGAGGTGATGAGTCTGTACTGGATCATTGTGTATTATTGTGACAGCCTCCTCTTGTTTGGAAATTTGGTTGTATATGCATCATAAGAATCCTGTTGGCATATACTTTTTATTTTAAGAAGCCTCTTTTACCCATCAGAGCAGCTCTTCATGTCAGATTTATTCATATAAACCAGGTCATGTTTGTCCATAATTTATCTGCTAAGCTTGTCTGTCTAAGGAAGCATCTCTGATCACCTCATTCAATCAGGAAAGTATAACCAACGAAACACCGATATTCATCTTTGACTTCAGCATTGATCATCCATCAGATACAGATTTTAAAAAAGAAACAGCAGTGTTGTGTATTTCTTTGGAAAGTTTCATTTCTTTATATATTTAATTTTTTAACCCACTGATTTTCACTTGTTATACTATATCATCTGACTACACACGTATGTTTTCCAGAGTCAAAGGGAGGTAATTCTTAGTTCTTAATAAATTTACAGTGAACTGCCTTAGTTGAAGGCCCAAATTGTGACCAGCTTGTTTTGGCATACATCTAAAATGGTTTCTTCTTGCTCTTTTTTGACCAGTCGGCTATGTGAGTTTTCTCTGGTTACATGTGGTGGAGGTTCTGCAGATAACTCTTCACTTGCTCCCACCATGACCTCTGCTCAAGAACCCCTCCCAAGGCGCTTAGGTAACTCACCTGCTCACCAAGACTGATACCCTACACCTTCCTCTCTCTATTACTCACTCTCAAATGTCAGGACAATGTTTTTAAAACAGAGGAAAATATTTTCATTCATATTTATTTTGTAACAATAGAAACCTAGTGCAAGCAAAATTTTTCTAAGAATGGATTTTAAAATGAGCATTTGTAATAAACAAACACTTTTCAAATTATTATTATTATTACTACAGATGCTTTATTGATACTATAGATATGTACTGTATCATGTTATTTCTACATTTTAAGGTGAGAAATGTCTCTGGAATACATTGATGACTTCTTGCCTGGTTTTCGTGTTGTGAATAGAACAGGGATGGGTACAGTATCTATAAGGTATTGTGATCAATGATTTAGCATGAAATTGTTTTCTTTTCCTTTTTTAGATGAGGAATTGATGAGCAATATCAGGCCAGGCACCTCGTGTTTGTAGACCTTGAAATCACCCCTGCATCAGCAGACATTGCACCATAATTATGCATTAATTTAACTCCAGAAAGGAGAGCAGCTTTGAACAGGTGAGGTAAGGCAACGGTTGTTCCTGAACTTTCACAGTCACACGATATTATATATTATACTGGCTGTGATTACATGTTTTTCTGAGTAACTAAATCTTTGCATCTGATAAAAATTGATATTAAACTCTAAACAAGATAAATTTCTTCTTAGAGCAGTCTGTTTATTTTTACACATTTATCTATGAGTGGCTGGAATTAGCTCACACATTGTAGCTTTACCACCAGTACTTTACTGTCTCTGATAGATAACCAAATATAATAGACAATCAGTCACAAAATAAGCTTCCAGTATCTTAAATGAAATGATCAACTTTTGTTGTTTGCATTTTTTTAAATAAAAATTTTGAAAAATTTTTTATCTACACAAAACACTAATATAAATGAGTAATTTCTGGAAATAATATACAGACAGATAAGAGGAGTTCATAGATACTTCAGCATCCACTATACAGGTGGGATTATGCTGTGTAAAGTAGAAAAAATAAACTGTTACTCTGATTTAAATAAATGTATCTTTTCAAAATTTACATATTTCACATGTATTATATATATTGGGCATAAATGTGGGCAGGTAAACAGTGTACACTATCTCCTTGCTGAAATCAGACAGATCTCTGGTATGTTTTCTGTACCCAAGATTGTTATTGACCATTAATATGTGGCCAATGTCAAAATTGTCAAAAAGCCGAACATTTCTCATGGATCTGTAGCCAATATTATACCACAAAAAAAAAAAGAAATTGTCAAGGCAAATGTCACTGCTGTGGAAGAAACTTGGAAAATTATGAATAGTGGCAAGAACAGATCATTAGTTGCCAAATCTGCACTCATATCAAGATTCTTTTGCAGACAACCCATGCAGCAGAAATGAGCCACAGAGGGTGTCCAGTCTTCAAATGAGTATTGGCGGCATGCACTTTTCTCCAATAAGTCCATGTTCTCGCAATTCACATATGGAAGTTGCACCCAAGATTTGAAGAAAACCTAATGTAATCTTTCAATCTCAATGTCTTTAACCCTTGGTCAGATATTTAGGCAAGAGTGCCATGATTTGAGCTGTAATCGGATATGGTGGACAGAGAATTGCATTGCCAAAGGGTTTCTCAATTTTAGAGACATATTACCTACCATTGTATTTACAAGGCATACTGAGTTCTGTTGTCCATAATTTTAGGAGGCTGGAACTACAGTCCACCACTCATCCGTTTATTCAAGGTATTTAACCTTTTGTTTCTGGCGACCCCAAAAGCCCTGATATGAATTTGATCAACAACCTGTAAAAGCATTTGGATCATCAAATGAGAGCAGTTTATCCACATCTGACCATTCTAATGTATTTAAAAGAAATTTTCACTCTGATAACGGGAGGATCTAGACCAGTTGCAATACAAAACCTTGTTATTCAGTGCTAAACAGTGTAGATGATTTTTGTGCTGCAAAATAATTTCACTCATATTGTAACAACGACACAAAACCAAATTATTATGGCAGGTTACTGAGTATAAAACTAGAAATGACACTTCAGCACTGTACTGTCATCCATGAAGATATACTGTTTCTCTGAACAACATGTATCATCTCATCCTGAAACTGCCGAATAGTTAGCATTATGCTGTGTACACAAACAGAGCCTTCTGTGTGTTATGTTTTAGCCATTAGGAGGAAACTAACAATTTGATGTTGCCCTTTATTTGTTTATGGGCAAACCATGTGAACCAAACACATTAAGAATTGTCTCCAAACAATAGAAAGAAAGTCTTTTACATTTTTAGCACTTTACTCAAATGCTGACTAGGTAGAGTTTCAGATACTCTGCAGTATTCATTTTCAATAGATTTCTAACCATCTACTTAATCTCTTGACTTAATCACAAGGTCTCTCTCTTAGACCCACAAGGTGTATCTGTCTCTGTCTCTCTCACCCCAACATGCACATAAACATGCACATGCACACACTATTAATTCTCATTTGAGGATTAAATTGAATTATTAAAATAAAGTATTAACCCCTTTTCAATCACATTTACTGACACTAGCCCAGGAAAGGCTGGATTGTAGAGTTTAATACAGAAAAATATTAGTTTTTTAATTAAGTTATAAAATGTCAAGCTTGGTTTTGCTTTGTGTTCATTTCCATAACAGATAGGAATAATAATCAATTTTTGCACATATTAATAAAACAATTTACTATAATTCAGAGAGTTACTTCCCTTTGAAATTTGATATAGATTTCTATTTAACAAGATTATTTTGAACCTGATGGTTAAAATATAAGACTAATACATCATGATGAAAAGAGTTGTGTACAGTGTTTTAATTTTGAGGAGGACTGAGATTGTAAGGGAGAGAGTTGTATAGCACTGTAGTAAAAACTGAAAAATAAAAGTATCATTGCAATTGCATTATTAGTTTTAACTATTATTTACAAATCATCATATAAATTAAAGTTGGCCATTTGGGCTTTAGATAAAATGCTACCTATACATTCTTGGTTTTTTGTTGTACTTTTGCACATCTTTGTTCAACTCAAATGAAATGCAATCTTTTATTTCTTCTTGTGAGTGCAGTATTTCCATTCCTTTAGTTCTTTGGTTCATGATCAGGCAGCAGATAATTTTTCTCAGAACACAAAATTCTATTCAATAAAGAAAAAGAAAGCTGATATGTTACTTTTGCGACTGGAAGTAACAAGAGATGAATTCATTCTTCTCTTATTCCAGAAACATAAAACAACGATCAGATCAGGTCACTGAGGATAAAAAGAAGTTGAAGTCAAATCTCCATTCATTTGACATATGATCTTCCACTGTCTTCAGATTCTTTTTTTGTTCTGATCACATGACAGCCACCATTGCTGGTAGTGATGTCTATTCCAGTCAACTGCCCATGTTTTATGAGACAGGTATCTGTAAAAACTAAGTAGAGTTGTAGTAGAACCTGAAGATCACCATTGTAGATTGGTAGGAATTAAGTCCGTGAATTTTTTTAGTTTGTTTATTAAACATTTCTTGTCATCATCTGAGAAGACATTATAAAGGTTAACTTCTGGACTAAATTCTTTGCTTCTTCCAGTACATTTTCAATGGATATCTCATTGATCTTAAGCACCATCTATTTCTATTTCTGGCCAAAGATCACTTACTGTTGTAGCTGATGCCTGGATGGCATTGTTTAGTGACCCAAATGATTTTAGCAGTAGACTTAGAAGAGAGAGAATGACACTGTCTCTCTAAACATGGTAGCAGAAGTAATCTATTAGCTTAACTACTCAGACCTGTCCCCTCTTGGTAGATATTTTGTGATGCCATTTGCCTGTGTTCCCTTTCTTCGCCTGATGTTGTCTATCGTCTTTGACTCGTAGACTTCAGTAAACTAAACTATAACGTAAACAGTTAGAGCTTCCGTCATCACATTCCATCTATTTGAAATTTATATCTACGTCCACAAAACAAAAGGGAATAATTTTCAGCAAACGTTTACTTTCTCTCTCCAGGAACAGAAAGCGCCGACACCATCAGCTGAAGATCCATAATCAATTTGCAGCCAAGAATCTATAAAAATACTCGATCAGCGGAGTTTATCATCAGTTATTAAAATCTCGTGTTTGCCGTGGATAATATAACGAGACTAATACAAGGGAAACAGTCGATAGTCTACGTAATTTGTTCCTTCTGTGTTGGATTTTCTTATCGTAATAGGAAAGTAGTTTTAATGGTTGTCCATCGAAAAAGGGAAGCCCTTCTCAGCGTGAAATTAGAAAGGGCTGGCTGTAGATCCAAATCCTTCCACGGGGACCCAATTAAGATCGGCAGAAACAACTTCAACCAGACAAAAGGCGACCTACAAATCTCCTTTATTTTCTAATGTAGAAGGAATCCGGAGTTCCTGAAGAACACCCACGTGGTTCGCTTGTAAAGAGGAAATAGAAGCCATGTAAGAGAGTTACAGGGGATGAAACGTGGACCCTAAACCACCACATTCCACCAGTCTAACCGTTGGGTGATCGGTCGTCTCAATATTTACTATTATATGTTTATCTACCCCTCTACACTTGGCCGTTTCTGCTGCTTCTTGGAAGCATTCCTCAAATAAGTAACATCAAATACATGCTACAGATTCTCTATTTTCGGTGAGAGGATAAACGCATTGAGTAGTTATGTATGTAAATTAATTCTAAAAATAGTATATAAACGGTAGTTAAAGACAGAAGTAAAGAACTATGGTACCACGAATACCAAAAATTGCGATCAACAGGGAGGACTTACGTGTGGATTTGGTATAATTATCAATTAGCGAGACAACGTATAAGAAGAGGGAAAGGAAATGATGGTTCCCTAAAGAAGGTAACATTTGCGATAGCTTTAGGGTTTAAATATAAACGATGGAGAACTGCGTGTAAACTTCAGTAGTTAATAGGATATAAAAGTAGTTGAAACACTTAAAAATCAATAAAAGCAACGATGAAAAGTAAGATTGATAATTGATCAGTTTTCAGTAAAAAAACAAAAGATACCAGTTAACATGATGTTTTATACCCTTGATTTAGCAGCACGACAATGTTAATTATGCTATAGATGTTACATCTTTCTAAATATAAGCTTTTGTAGGATCATTAAATGTCATTAGGCCAAACTTTGTTATCATTCCCCAAAAAGATACACGTAAATAGTTTACAACAAAATGTCAAAATGCATAAAATAGATGGGGAAATATGAACGTTATAAACTGAATCAATTACTCTCTCTGTGGCTTGTCCACGTGATATTAAATAAGGAGAAAATTTATTACAAATAATATTTGATAATAAAAATAATGTTTCTAAAACAAGACATTAAAATGACATTTTATTAAAATCTTTCGTCTCTGAAATTATCTTAGAAAAGAAAACATATTCTTGGATATTTTTGAAGGAGAAGCGAAAATCAAATAAGGTACAAACAATCACTCACACATATGTATGTGTAATAATTATATATTCAATGAAATGTGTTGTTAATATTTCATGAAAAGGAATTTTAAAGTATCAAGGAATATACTTTCTACACATTTATCTTTAAATTAAAAAAATATTAACATTATTATGTTGTTTTTTTTTTAAATAACCTTTCTAATATGTAAAAGTTATTTATGACACAAAATTTTCACACAAGGGAAATAATTTTAAATTCTGCTTATCTCCCTTACCTCATAGGTGCCTCAAAAATTTGAATATCGTGGAAGAGTTAATTTCTTCCGTAATTTAATTCAAACAGTGAAACTTTCATATATTCTAGATTCATTACACATAAAGTGAAATATTTCAAGCCTTTGTTTGTTTGAATTCTGGTGATTACAGCTTACAGCTCATGAAAATAAAAAAAATTCACTATCTCAAAATATCAGAATATTTCATGAGATCAATAAAAAAAGGATTTATAATGTAGAAATGTCGAATTTCTGAAAAGTATGTTCATTTATGCACTCAATATTTGGTCGGGGCTCCTCTTGCACGAATCACTGCATCAATGCGGCGTGGCACGAAGGCGATCAGCCTATGGCACGGCTGAGGTGTTATGGAAGCCAAGGTTGCTTTGATACCGGCCTTCAGCTCGTCTGTATTGCTGGATCTGGTGTCTCATCTTCCTCGACAATTCTCCATATATTCTCTATGGGGTTCAGGTCGGGTGAGTTGGCTGGCCAATCAAGCACAGACAGTAATACCTTGGTCAGCAAACCAGTTACTAGTAGTTTTGGCACTGTGGGCAGGTGCCAAGTCCTGCTGCAAAAGGAAATCAGCATCTCCATAAAGCTTGTCACGAGACTGAAGCATGAAGTGCTGTAAAATCTCCTGGTAGACGGCTGCGTTGACTTTGGACTTGATAAAACACAGTGGACCAACACCAGCAGATTACATGACACCCCAAATCATCACTGACTGTGGAAACTTCACACTGGACTTCGAGCAACTTGGATACTGTGCCTCTCCACTCTTCCTCCAGACTTTGGGACCTTGATTTCCAAATGAAATGCAAAATTTACTTTCATCTGAAAAGAGGACTTTGGACCACTGAGCAACGGTCCAGTTCTTTTTTCCTTAGGCCAGGTGAGACGCTTCTGACGTTGTCTCTGGTTCAAGAGTGGCCTGACACTAGGAATGGGACACTTGTAGCCCATTTTCTGAACACATCTGTGCGTGGTGGCTCTTGATGCACTGACTCCAGCCTCAGTCCACTCCTTGTGAAGCTCCCCCAAGTTCTTGAATCAGCTTTGCTTGATAATCCTCTAAAGGCTGCGACCATCCCTCTTGCTTGTGCACCTTTTCCTACCACACTTTTCACTTCCAGTCAACTTTCCATGAATATGCTTTGATACAACACTCTGCGAACAGCCAGCCCTTTCAGCAATGACCTTCTGTGGCTTACTCTCCTTGTGTAGGGTGTCAATGAGTGACTTCTGGACAACTGTCAGGTCAGCAGTCTTCCCCATGATTGTGGTTGTGCGCACTGAACCAGACTGAGAGATTCATGGTATTTATACTGCATAAATAGTGATTTACTCAAACTCGAAAAGTAATATTCTAATATTTTGAGATACGTTTTTTTATATTTTTAGAGCTGTAGGCCTTAATTATCAAAATTAAAATTTAAAAAATGCTTGAAATATTTCAGTTTGCATGTAATGAGTCTAGAATATATACAATTTCACTTTCGGAAATGTAACACAAAAAGATTAAACTCTTCCACGATATTCTAATTTTTAGATGCACCTGTATGTATATATGTGTGTGTGTGTGTGTGTGTGTGTGTGTGTAATAATTATATATTCAATGAAAGGTGTTGTTAATATTTCACATAAAGGAATTTTGTGACCAGGAATACAAGAATTAATAACCATTTTATCGAATTTAAAATTTCATTTAATGGGTAATTACATAGCTGATCATCGTCACAATGTAAAGAAAGATAGGGAAGATTATTAAGGGAATTTAAAATCTCTTTTTCCTTAATACTAACAAATCCATGTTCTCTTGAGAGGAAATATAAATTTCTCTTTTCAGTATTATGACAAAAATTTTATTTATCTTCTGAAATGATTTAAAAATTCCGAAAATGATGACAGTATAATTTCTAGTTTGACCGCTGTCATTTCTATGCATACGATTTGGATAATCAGTTCCTTTACAATAAGGTTATTTTCTATGTAAATATTTATTTCTAATTCTATATCTGCAAGGGTTTGCGTGGCTGGATCATCAGTTTTTTTTTAAATATGGAAAACATATTTGATTAAATATATACAAAACGAACTATATCGATGTCTTCTGATGTACCTACATTAAATTTATGATTCTATAGATGAATGGAGAGAGAGATATTCAATGAAAGTTAAACATTTACAGGCTGATAAAAGTTCAGGATGGTAAACTGAAGGCGAATGAAAGGTTATCATAAAAGTAAGATAAGAAAATATTGTTTAATATAAACAATGTATGCGGTACCCTGCACAATTAAATAATATTTTACTCAAACAAATTAACCAAACAATCAATTAAAACGTTGTCTTACTTCAGGGGGACAGTTTGACAAGAATCCATTTGTGAAAGTTTAACAAATTAGTCACAGAACAGAGATAGAAAGATGTTAAATTATATTACTTTTTCCAGAACCTACACGATATAAGATACCAATATTTGAGGAGAGATATCAATGTAATACATCCATATTCCATTAAGTTAAAAATATTTATCAACAAATGTATAATCGTTTAATTTAATAAAACGCCATGAAACATTTCTAGAAAATATATGAAAAAATATAAAATTTATTTAAATTAGATAAAAGCAGATTTCCAGATCAGATGTTGAAAAGAAACAAAAATGTTAATAAAAAGGTAAGATAAGAGATGGAATAGTTTATATGAATAATAGAAGCGGTATAGCAGAAAATAATTAAATGTACATTAAATTATATTACATTTTTTTCAAAAAACTCTATGTTAGAAGTTAAGTGTATTTAAGGAAAGATAACGTTTTAATATTTAAGTATATTCCATCTTTAACAATATTTAAAAAACCCTCATTTATTTAAATGCAAACCGGCAGATAGCTCTTCCGGAAATCTCATGCAAAAATAATACATTTTACACGGATACAGTTGAAATATCCGAAAGTAGTTATTTCAAAAATCTCACTCTATAGATGAGTGTAAAGAAAGACACAAATAAATTCTAAATACTTACACCCTGTTGAATGTTACAAATTAAATTTAAAGTGAAGGAAATGATAATATATAAACGTAAGATGAGAGAAGAATTCGTTTGTATAAATAAGGTTAATGGTACGATGAATAATCCATATGTTATTTCATAGAAGGAAAGAAAAGAACAATAAATGAAACTTGTATCGCCTCAGGGGACAGTAAGACAAAGATTCAGTATTTGAAAATTTAACGAATCGGAATGATGTTGTATCACCTTTACTAATATATATGCAACTTTATTCAAAAATGTAAAAAATCATCAATTGATCGTTTATCTTGCTTCAGGCAGGGTGTTTGTGAAACAATTTTTGACACTGCTCACAAGACAATCAGATGAGTAATTTTCATTCAGGAACTAAACTGTGTATGTGAGAATTATTATAGGAGGGATAACATTTCCATACCGATATAACATATATTAATTAACCAATATTTGTTAACAAATGGGTTTTTGCTCTAATAAAAAAGATTTCATGCGGTTGATTTTGAAACTAAGTGTTAAACACTAGACGTACTCTCGTAAACGGTATCACGACAGAGGAGTTACCTTCAAATCTCTATGAATAGGTGATTGGAAAGAAGGATAAATAACAAAAGATAAATGCTTACAAACTGTTGAAAGATCAAGATGTGCATTAAAAAGCAAAAAAATATTAATATAAACAAAATATGTAGAATAAGGTTTATTTTATATAAATACTGTTAGCTTTATCATGAATCATCAATGAAATATTATTCAAGTGTAATAAACAAGCATTATTTTAATCTACTGTCTTGTTGATGAAAGGTACCTTAAAATATATCAACTTTGGACGTTTTAACCAAACAGAGAAAACTGATCGAAAAATATTAAGTTATTTTATATTTTATAAAAAAAGGATAGAAGATACGAATATTTTGGAAGAGTCAGAGTTTTATTATTAAAATTAAAATATAGACCATTAATTTAACAACATTTGTAAATAAATCTTCATTTTTGAAAACAAAAAGACCATTAACTTTTCTTTAAATCTCATGTAAAAATAACAAAGTTTGTATAGATACATTGAAATCATTCTAGAATAATACTTCGTAAATCTCACTCTATAGGTGAGTGGAAGGAAAGACAAAAATAAATTTAAATACTTACAGCCTGTTGAATGTTCTAAACGTAATTTGATAGCAAAACAAATGATAACATATAAACGTAAATAGGACAAGAATGTGTTTATTTAAATAATGTTTTAATGCAATGAATAACTTATTGTAATTTTATTTGACAAAATTATAAAAAAATAAAAAAAATACTTTCTGCATTCAGAGGACATAATGACATAGATTATGTTTTAAAAATTTTAGAAATCAGATAATATAACAATTTTTTAAATTTTGTAAAATTATTTTCAAGAACCATATGTTAGATATTAAGAATATTCATTCATGGAAACATTTCTTATAAATACTCCATATAACAAACCAGTCTTTCTTACTAAACACATATTTGAATTTATAAACAGTTACAACGCCATAATATCTTTCATGGAAGCTCAAAAAGAAATATTCAAATTAACACTGTACATTTTGATTTCTTCACACAGTTCAAAAACTCTTTCTACAGATATTTAGACTGAAACCTTAAACTATTTGTTAATATTTAATGTTATTAGTTTATATTTCTGTTTTGCAGAGAAAGCTAAATATGTGTTATCCTTAACATAAAATTCGTTAAGGATAGGTTATTACAAATAATTTTCTATTTGTATTAATAATTTATATGATAATTTACAAAAATGTAACAAATAATGAATGAAACAGTTATCTCGCTTCAAGCAGGATGCATGGCAAAGTATGTTTTGAAACTCTTCTCAAATCTATCAGAATAATGAAGGCCGAACGATAAAGAAATTACAGAACATTTCATTCAGGAACCAAACAGTATACATATTGAATATTATAGAATGTATATCTGTTTATATCAAAGAAAAATACATTTACCCAATATTTGTTACCAAATGTTTATTTGCTCTAATAAAGAAGATACCATATGGGGGTTATTGATATCGCATACTAAAATGCTAAAGTTGTAAAGATAAAGGCTCTTATTTGATATATAGTGACATTAAAAATATTTATTTATAGTTTAATGGAAAGAAGGATAAATAATAAATGGAAAATACAAGATATGTATTTAAAAGGAAAAAAAACACATTGAAAATACATTAATACAAAAAAGGAGATGATTTAGTGTAGATAAATAATGTTAGGAAGTTTATCAATCAATAACATGTCAAGTAATAAAAGAAAATTATTCAATCAAGACTCTAAAATATTATCCCGTTTCAAGAATAGAATTTATCAAAGAATTGTGTTCTAGACATTTTAAATAAACTGTCACAAAAATGTATTAAATATATATTAATTATTTTCAATTTTATAAAGAAATCCATACATTAGATATTACGTATATTTCAGGAGATATATCAATTTAATATTTAGAGGTACTCCATTATTTAACATTTGTTATTAAATCTTCATTTTTAAAACAAAAGGATCATTAATATTTTTTTTTAAAAATCTCATGTAAAAATAACAAAGGTTATATGGACACATTGAAATTATTCTACAGTAATTACTTCCTAAGCCTCACTTTATAGTTGAGTGGAAGGAAAGTCAAATAAATATTAAATAATTACTCCCTGTTGAATGTTCCAAAAGTAAGTTCAAATCGAACGAAATGATAATATATAAAAGTATATTGGACAAGGATATGTTCATTTAAATAATGTCTGTAATAGCATAAATAGTTTACAGGTTATTTTATTGAATAAAATAATAGTCAATAAATTAAGTTGTTTTATAGCTTCAGGTGACAGTATCAATTATAATAAAGTGGTGAAAATTTATCGATTCATAAATTTAACAATTTTTTAAATGCTGTTAAATAATTTTCAGGAACCAAACGATAGAGTTTACGAATATTCGATTATGGAATTAATTCTCATATCTATATTTATTTATATTCCATTAATTTGACAGTATTTGTTACCAATATCCAGTCGATTTTATAAAGTAAAAGTAAAACTCCATAATATCCTTCTTGGAAGTTCATAAAGGAATATCAATGGTAACATGGTTAAACTTGTTCATACATATATAAGAAAATTTCATTCTTAAGATAAATAGACAGAAGTATAAACTATAACAGTTTAACATTTAGAAACTGTTGAAGGTTCCATTTCTCATAAAAACGAAAGAAATATTATTATTAACATATGATTGAAGAAAGTTATGATATTATACTTAATGTTGTATTGTATTTACCGATTTACATGATATCATATTAAAAATGTAAAATAATAAATTAATATTTTATCTTGCAGCAGGCATGGTGTATGACAAACAACAATTGTTACACTGTTAGCAATACAGTCAGATGAGTACATTTCATTCAGGAACCAAACAGTATTTGTGAGAAATATTATAGGAGGATATTATTTTCATATCGATGTAAAAAAAAATACATAAATACGCGATATTTCATAACAAATTTGTTTTCCTTCCAATAAATAAATTGCTATATGATTGTTATTGAAATCGCAGGTAAAAATGGAAAAACTTAACATCATTAAATGTTGTTACATCCTACGTATAGTTACACTAAAAGTCATCATGTATATTAGAATGAGAAGAAGAAGAATTAATTAATAAAGGAGAGTGTTCCAAATATGTATTGAATAGGAAAAAATGTAAATATAAACGTAGGAGAGGAGATTTTGTTTATATACATAATATTAGTAGTTTCATGAATAATTAATAAGATATATTACTCAAAATAATCAACTAATTAGAAAATTAGAATTGTTTCTTATTTCAGGCGGAGTGTTTATTCGAGATTCGTCTTTTTGACAATTTAACTAAATAATTACAAAAAAACTAATTGAAACATTAAATTATTTTACATTTTTCTTTAAAAAATCCATACGAGAGAAGTTACGAATATTTCAGGGGATTTATCGTTTTATATGTAAATGTAGTTCATTAATTTAACAACTTTTGTAAAGAAATGTTTCATATTTCAAATAAAATAACGCAATATATCTGTTCTTTAAATCTCATAAAAAATTAAAGTTTTTGATGGTTACAGGTAAAATAATCTAAATTAGTTACATAAAAATCTCACTCTGTAGATGAGTTTAGAGAAAGACAAGAATAAATGTTGAATATTTACACGCTGTTTGATGTTCCAGATGTACATTAAAAGTGGAAGAAATGTTAAAATAAACGTAATATTTCAGAAGGATAAGTATAAATTTAATAAATGTTTTTTTATTATATTAAAAAATTATCAGAAAAACATGATAGAGGTTAAGAATATTTATGATGGATATTATTCTCATATCTAGCTACATTCCATACGTTTTAACATTATTTGTTAACAATTGCTTTTTAAAGTTTATAAAGAGTTAAAAAGCCATCATATTGTTCATGGAAGTTCATATTCAAATATCAAAGTTAACATAATTTAGTTTAATTTCTTCATACGTAGATATAAAATCTCATTCTACAGATATACATAGAATTATAAACTAACAAGTTAAACATTTACACACCGTTAAAGTTTCCAATTTTTCAAAGAAAGCTAAAGATATGTTATTATTTAAATAAAATTGGAGAAAGATATGTTAATATAAATAATGTTGTATTATCATGAATAATTAATGAGGCACATTACTCACGAAAGTAACTAATAATATGTTAAACAATTATCTCGCTTCAAGCACGCTGTATAAAAATCAATTATCATTTGTTACAGTTAAAAATAGTCAGATAAATGTTAGAACAAAGTTTAAATTAGAGTACATTTCATTCAGTACCCAAACATTTTGTGAGGATATTATAGAGGGGATATCGTTTTAATATTGTTATAAAGTACACTAATTAAGCAATATTTCTTAACGATTATGGTCTTTATTGAAATCACATGTAGAAATTTCAAAACGTAACATGGTTAAGTGCTGTGACATCCTACGTAGTACATTAAAAATCTTCATGTGCATATGAATGGAAAGAAGAATAAGAAATGGAGGCGGAGGCGCCCGGAAGAGAAAGAAAATGTAAAAAAACGTAAGAGAAAGAGGAGAGTTTATATAAATGATTTTAGCAATAGCATGTATAAATAATAGGGGTTATTATCTAAAAAATTAAACAAAAATTCAATTATAATTTTTTCTCATTTAGGTTTAAATTTTATTAAAGATTCCTTTTTGGTCGTCGTTTAAACTAAACAGTCACAGAAATTTATTTAAAATATTCAGTTATTTTACCTTAAAACAAAAAAATGCATAGAATTTGCGAATATTCAGGAGAGATGACCTAAAGAATAGACCATATAACAAATAACACTTAGATTTTCCATTAATTTAAGTTTTTGTAGACAATGTTCAGTTTTTACAACACATAAAAGGTCTTATTGATGTTTTAGAAATCTCATCTAAAATGTCAAAATTTACACGTACACAGTTGAAATATTCTTAAATTTAATCTCACTCTAAGGATTACTGCAAAGAAGGATAACCAATAAATGCTAAAATCTTAAAATCTGTTGAAATTTCTAGAAGTAATTTGAAAGCGAAATAAGTGATAATATAAACGTAAAATAGGAGATGAATTCAATTACATATTTTTCCTTATCATGAATAATCAATGTGATATATTACTCAAATAAATTAATCTAATAATACGTTTAACTGTTTTCTTGCTTCAATCTTTTCAGTATGATAAATATTCCATTTAGGAAATGTAAGTATGTTGTATTTATTAGTAGATTGACAGGATCTATTTCAGTTTGTGTCGATATAAAAAATTACTTTTAATTTTAGTTTTGTTGTAACAATTTGAAAAAATGCGAAGTTCTTATTTTAACATCTAAAAAGATTGTTTCATGCAATGTATTGCGTATTCCGTGATCTTTTGGAAATAACAAGCATATTAAAGACTTTAACATCAATAATGTTTATTTAAATAATACAAAATAATGTACAAATCATTGAACAAAAACGTATATTCATAATATTGAAAAAAGAGAAAACTCGTCTTCTATTTGTAATCATAAATTAAGTGAATACATTCCGAATCAAGGAAAATGGAAATTGATCATCAATTATTTCGTGAAATAATGAAAAAGCGTAAATATTGTGATTGAAATAATGCGGTAAACAATGCATACAAATTTTCAATGTACAGAGAAAAAAAAAAGAAAAAGTCTTGGAAGCCAAAAGTTGATCTATCTATTTATTGAATCGGGATTAATACTTTCATTAGAAAAAGATACCATAACCCACAAAGTGTGAGTACTGCCTTCACAAATTAACATATTTTTTTATTAAAAGGAGAATTAAAAGATATTTCCAAATTTGTAGAAAATATGAAGATAAGGAAATTTAAAATCTCTTTTGTTGTGTAATACAAACAAACTCAGTAATGTTTCCGGTTCTCACTGAAGAGAACATATGCACATTATATTAAATAATATGATAAAGATGTTCATTGTTCAATATAAAAGTGTTCATTGTTCATCTATTGAAATAATTTTAAAGTTTTAGAAAATGATAGTAAAATTACTAAAAATATAATTATATATGGAATAACGAACACTACAAAATAATACATCAAGATATAAATTCTGCATATATGAAGCTTAATGTTGATTTCATTCTAAAAGCAGCCTTTCTTTCAAGGTATTGTTTGCTGTTATCTAATCAAAATACTGAATCATATATATTTTAAATATTATTTTCTCTTTGATTAAGTTTATTAATTATCAAAATTAATAAAGCTTGTTACTCAGAATATACGTCCCACGTTTTCATCATTTTTAAATATCTTACACCTTATTTAGAGATACTACAATTAAACAAGTTAAAGAACAAAATATCAATTACAAAGATATTAATGTTTTGATAAAACCTTTATTTTACAAAATTAGTCATCGACGACACAAAATAAGACGATGTTTATAAAAGAGAGATAAATAGTATTTAACACCTGAATGTATTGAAGACTCAATAGAATAAGGATGTAAATAAATACAAGTATTTAATAGCCATGTTACTTCATAAAAGTAAGTGATGTTAGAATGAAACAAGAGACTGAAGGGACTTTATCAGTAATAATCATCCCATTGGTGACGAAGAATACTGACGATAGTGCCACGAACAACCAATTATACAATTTAACGATCGTTCTGTCAGAACTGTTTTTCAGCAGGTACGAGCAGCATGTATACAATTAACCGGCTTTTACAAATAAAGATTTTAACCAAGTAATTAACAGTATCAATTAGCAGTGAAATACATATAAAAACAAATTTATAGCAAAATTATTTCATAGATGGAGATCTTGTAACAAATGAATGCTATAGTTTAAGTCCGTCTTCCGTCAGGTATCTACCAGGTGTTATTGCTACCTACATGATGATAACGGTCACCTTAAGTGTGAGAGAGTTAATATTTCACCGATCTTGTGACAGGTGAAGTATTTCTGATGTAAATAGTTTCTGCTTGTTAACTAATATTTCCACGAGCAAATATGTTAAAAGTCTAAAAGTTATCTTTGCACTCAGCTGATAGTAATCGTAAAAAAACTTAACTTTTTTGTAAAAGATTAACCAGTGGTTAACAAGTGAAGAGAGATAAAATTTAGATAAATACGAGAGGTCATTTAGAATTTAAGTGTATTTACTCCGTGGAGGTCTTCAGAAATAGGAAAGAGTTTCGGCTTCATTCTGTGATGATTTGTATTTCTGATTTTGTGTGTGGTGACAAAGACTTGGCAACTATTACCAATGGTAATGGCAGGTTGGGGATCCTTTAGATAATATACCCCGTCAAGGTTTTAACAAATTAAAAAACAAAATGTTGATCTAATATGCAGCTGGGAAATCCATTAGAATAAAATTTTAAACGTATCAATTGTATTATCAGTTTCATAGGTGCTGCTACTAGTTTTAATTAAGAAAAAATATTTATTTTATTCTTAAAAATATACATTTGTATTATTTAGCTTTCACAGCCCTAACACAGAGGGTGGATGTAAGGTTCAGTTACTAACCTTAATCTGTTCGCCATCAAATGGATGATCTAAATAGTAGAGGAAAATAAAGGCAAAGTAGGATGTCATAAATTATTACTTCTCGGACAATATAATTGTTTCAAATAATCGGAATAATTAAAATGCGTAAACATGTTGGTAATATTAAAATAAATAAATAAAATAATTGTACTCAGTAATATTTATTAATTTTTAAATAAATTTGTGTTTAAATATAAAATATGCTCACTAATTTATTTGTAAGCGAGTGAAGTTAAATAAAAAGTGATATTTTTGGTTTGATTCTTGAAACAAAGAAGATTACCAGTACATTATTTAATTCTTCCGATTCATCAAATTTGAGAATTATTTAATAATTTTAATTTTCTATAAATATATCCACAACTTAAGCCCGTTTAATCCAAACTTACGTACACGAGGCAAGGAAGGCCAAAATATAATTAAACCGGCCACTTTACACGAAAAGTAAGAGACAAATGAGAATAAAAAGAAAATTAATTCTTGTTGTTTCCTATTTATTTGACAGTTCTCTAATTATTTTATGTGTTTAAAGTGTTTGGAGTTCTCAGTATTGATCTTGAAACGCAATAAGATGAACATTAACAGACCTAAGAAACAGATAAACACGAAATTTAAATGGACGAAGAAAGAAATAAGTTAGTAAAATTGTAAAAAAAATATTAAAATATGTTTAAAATTATAAGCTCCAACAGTTTCACGCTTAATCACTTTACCTGAATAGAATAAGGGAGAAATTGAAAGTATATAAATTTTTAGTGATGACCAGAAAAAATTCGTCAAAAATCCTTTTCTTTTACTGAGGACCTGAGGAGATAACAAAACCTCAGAATTCAGCTGCACATTTTTCCCTTAAATTACGTTAATTTTAAGAGAAACGAAATTAGTACAGATACATCCACAATTTAAATCAACACTGGATTATATCTCCTTTTACTCCAAAATCCTGAAAGAAATAATCATTGACAGTAACGAACAAATTAAATCTACACACACTAGTTTATTAAACATTTATAAATTAATTAAAATTGAGAAATTTAGGTCCGTACGTTTTAGATGATTTAACCGAGAAAGAAAAAAAAATGTAAAATCATGTAGATTTAACTTGTAAACCTGGTGCAGACATAAAAAAGACATTTCCATGAGGTTCCTTGTGTTTTCGACGGTAATTGGTATTTAAAAATGAAGTATTAGTTTAAAAATACTTACCGTCAGGGTCTCTTGATTCCAGCTTCATTTTTGTTATAAAAGATAGAGAAAATAGGGGTTAGTTTACACCGTGGTCTACGTTAGTACAGAAAAGGTAACTTATAGTGATAATGTAGGAAAGCAGAGTTAACTCTAAATAATCTTTATAAATAGAATTGTAATGAAATTATCTTTGAAACAAAGGTGCAATATCCATTGTTGTAGATAAAGCAATCATACTGGTCAAAATATTAGTTAAAATACTTACCGTCAGGGTTTCTGATGCCATCTTTTTATTATTAGAGAAAATAGTGGTTAGTCTATAATTTGTGTCAACGTTAGTACAGAAAGGTAAATTATAATTAGTACGATAAGAAAACAGAGAAAAATTGTGTTTAAATTCTATAAAAGAAATGTAATTAAATATGGTTGAAACAAGGTGCAATTAACATTATGTAGAAAAAAGAAATTAATACTCAAAAAAAAAATTAACCATACAAAATATTCTTACCTTGTTTTCCATCAACACCTCTGAACGAGAAGACAGAACAGAGCTGTGTTGTTATATAAGCCGTAAAAAATTATATCATTTTAACTAAAATATTTTAAATCATTAACATTAAGCAGTAGTAGAAGGATCATTGCTCCGAAGTTCATCAATCATAAAAGAAATTACTTAAAACAATCTACTGTTTGTGAAAAGGTTGACAGAATATTTAAATGCTTGCCTTATTCATTTGGAAACAGTCGCTTTGATCTAAATTGGCTTATCTTAGTACTGAATATTAAAAAAAAATTTAGTCATCAAACAATTAGTAAATGGAAGTTTGGTTTCAAAGTACAATTTATTAGTTTTCAATTCAGGATGAAAGACTAAAGAAAAATAAATATGTAATTGTTATAATTAAATTTTATCAAAAATAATTTATGAAAAAATCGTTAAATCTTGGAAATATATCATTATTTGTATATGAATATATTATTAATTAATCGTGAATCGCTTTTCATTATGATAAACTTCAGAGATGGATGTTCTTTAAAAGTCGTCTAACATAAGTTTAGTTTTAATTATCAACAGAAATGTATATTTAATTGTCAGATTTGATTTGAATTATAAAAATCAGTAACATGGAAACCTGGTTGCTATGGTGTTAACATTAAGGTCAACTACAACCAATATAGAGTTAGAAACTACGGAAAACATTAACTGGGAAATGTATCATTCAATTGACTAATGTTAAATGACTGTCATGAGAGTGGATCTCATGATAGGCTTAATGATTTATTGTATATCTAATGTAAAATAATAAAATTTCACAGATATTCGAAAAATGTTGATAATTTATAATGTTTTATCATTAACCTATATATTAAGTAACATTTACTCAACATTTTATTTGAAGAAGACAAATTTTTGGTACTATTAAGTAAAACAAAAAATAGTAATAATTTTGTTTTGGCATTTCAATAGTTATCTGCCCTTGTTTTTATGATTCAATTATCCAGATTTCGTTAACAGCAAAATAAACGTATTGACAAAGCCGTGGTTAACATAAAATTTCGACTCAAACTAAAATAGTGAAATAATAAATAAATATGTAAATATAAATGGGGTTAAGAAAGTTAACATTTACTTCATGGCTTTGACTTTGTATAAAAAACGCATAATTTATTTTTCAGAAATACCAGGTGTTAATTCACAAATGTGAAAGGACAGGTACTTGAGAGCAGTTAGAAGGACGTCTTTAACTTAACTAGTGTTTTCTGCTATTTGTCAAATCCCAACAAATAAACAAACCGAATTGTACCTTTAAAACTTGTTGCCCTCATCATGCGATCATATTTAAAGTTTATCGGGTAACCACTAATGAAGGAGAAACGTTAATTTTATATCATGAAACCAGAGAAACTAAGAAAGGAATAATACTTATAAATAAAACAAAGTTTATGTATAGGAAGGCAAATAACAGATTAAATTAACATGGAAATAAAGAAAATTTGAGTGCTTCATATTTGAGAAAGAAATAAAGATACAAAATGTTTTATTAATGTATTTATTTACTTAATATAAATACATTAAATGTCTTCGTTTTCTCAAAGTGAATTAATTCTTTGTTATAAAGGTTTCCATCTAAACCTTTTGACTTTTCGTTTGATCTGTTTATTTAAACAAAAATTACATTCGATTCCATCAGCTCCGAGCCTCAGAGATTGAATATTACTTTAAGATATACTGGATTACAGACTAGGAAATGATGTACGTTAGTGATGAGTAGGAAGGGAGGCTTAGTAGCCGAATAGTCAGAGTGTAAAGGTAATGCATAGAATTAATCCTTCCTCCCCTTTTTCGATGTATTCGCA
>JACATO010001251.1:0-24974 GCA_018389105.1 Nautilus pompilius | reverse complement strand
TCGAACAGCCGACACTACTTAAATATTTATCTACATCCAACGAACAGGAAACACTCGGAGTCCAGTGATACAACACCGAGCTTCACCCATTAGGCTGGCGAGATGTCAGCGACTGAAGTTGCAAAGTCTAAAAAAAAGGCGGGGGGGTTCCTAAAACCGAACTTATTAAGGAGAAGAGCTGAGTTCCGCCGAAAATGTAGTTTCTTAAAAAAAGCGACAAAAATATATATTTATTTTTTTCTTGTAATAAAAAAAAACAGCAACAGAAAATTTTTTTAAAAACAAAAAATGGGTCTTTTCTTCCGTCGGTTCGGCGAATTAAAGCGAGAGGGATAGCGGCGAGAAGGTTCATGGCGTTTAAGTATAAGACAGGGGGTTTAAACAATTAAGGAGGAGGTTCTCAGCCTACAGAAAACAATGCGCACGGAGTCTAAGATGAAGAGAAATCTTCAAACCTGATCCTGGGGGGGGGAGGTAATTTTCATTAGGTTTCCAGACTCTCGGGTTTCTGTCCATCTCTGTCAACATCCCTAAACTTTAGCGTCTACACTAAGGCGAATTTTAGGGTTGATATGGTTTATCTTTTAAAGGGGAAAGAAAAACAAAAACGTTTCTACTGATCTGATCCTGATTTATGAATTAAGACAGGTTTAATTTCGTGATTATTACGGTATTTTATATATATATAATAACCAGAAAGTTTTATTATTATTATTATTATTATTATTATAGTGATTATTATTATTATTATTAATTATTTTATTATTATTATTATAATTATTGATTATTATTATTATTATTATTATTATTATTATTATTATTATTATTCTTATTATTATTATTATTATTATTATTATTCCACAACGTGTTACGATTTAACGAAAATAAAGCTTTCAGTTGTTAATCTCACATTTTTTTTTTAAAATTAACCTGAGTTTAAATTATCGTCCTCGGAGATTAGACACAGGGATCACAACACCTTCTCTGTTTGTTGTTATAATACTCACACACAAGACCGAAGTGGTAGGCGAGAGCGATACACGAAAGAATACCGATTCAGGCTCTCTCTCTCTCTATATGTACGCACATATACAGGAATATGCGCTGTATCTGTAGGTTACCTGTATAGCAAAAAAACAGCGTTATTTCCACTAACTATGATAACAGATTTAAAACGATCTGTCCGGACTTCTCGTTGTCGTCTCCTTATAATTTACCCGTGATCTTACGCCGGGTGTTGGTTTTTCGGGTCCCTAAAACACCCACCCTGATGCGGATCTTTTACCTCGTCCGAAGCGGAAAGAGGTTCATCCACACACACACACACACACACACACCGTCCGCATTTTAAACAAAAATCCTTTTCTTTCCTTCTGGTTTTCTTTTTAAGACCGTTTTCCGCTAAAAAAAAAAAAATAATAATACAAAAATCCGCATCCCGCTACATCTACATTGTGGAAAAGGGGCACCCGCCGCGAATTGCTACATTCGGCCGGATGGTGGTGATCCGCGAAACGGGAACTCGGCTTCTGACTGAACAAAGGTAAATGTCTTCTCCGAGAGGTGGCGGCTCAAGAGCTCTCTCTCTCTCTCTCTCTCTCGCTATCTCTCTCTGCTCTAGCTCTCTCTAACAGAGCTCTCTCGAGCTCATCTCTCTCAAGCTCTCTCCCTCACATCTCTTTCTCTCTATCCATCTCTCTTTCCCTCATATTCTCTATCCTCGCCATCTCTCTCCCCTCATCTCTCTCTCTCTCTCTTTCTCTCTCTCTCTCCTCGCTCTCTCTCTCTCTCTCTCTCCTCCATCTCTCTTCCCCATCTCTCTCGCTCTTTCCATCTCTCTTTCCCTCATATTTCTCTCTCTCTCCACTCTCTCATCTCTCTCTCTCTCTCCTCCTCTCCCCTCTCTCTCTCTCTCTCTCTCTCTCTCTCTCCGCCAACCACTTTCTGCGGCTTGCTTGTCTTTTTTGTTGTTGTTTTGTTTTTACCTTCTATTCCTGGGAAAACCCGTTTACCTCGTTGCCATTAACGGTGGTGGGTCGGGGTCCCCGTCGTCCGCGAACACCGGAGAACGGGTTACAAGAATTAACACTTCGCCACCCGAGATCGCCACGTCGCGACCGGGGTCCCGCCGAGGTTATACGGAGTTCGGCTTCACCCCCACCCCCGATGCTTAGCCATTGTTTAGTAGAATTACGTTCTGGGAGAAACCCCGCGGCGGCAGGGGTGGTGGAAGAGAGAGAGAGAGAGAGAGAGAGAGATGATGGAGGGTGGAGAGAGCGAGAGATGAGAGAAGAGAAGAGAGGATAAGAGAGACAGATCCGTCTTTCTGTTTATTCGCCCATTTCCCTGGCGCTATCTCGGGGCAGGGCGGGTAGCTCACCCAACCTTACTTTCGTATTTAATCTCGTAATACGTCGAAAACCTTACACGCGAATGGCGACGCGAACTTCCGCCCTAAGGACACACACACACACACAAAGAAACGGTTTAACCCTCGACCGGCCCCGGCCCTAGGAATTAGTCTTCCCTTTTTCTTTTTTCTGTTTTTTTTTTCACTTAGTTCTGCTCGAGCTGTCGCGGCTGGGTGAGAGGTAGAAGGCGAGTTCTCCTCCTCTCTGGGAGCTGCTGCTGCTGCTGCTGGTGGCGGACGGGCGAGAGACTCTCAGAAAGTACCAGGGCGGCTTAATGTCCAGTCCTGCCGGCGACTCGCTTTTCCAGAGACTACGCCAAATTTAAACACCGTTTTCTGCAAATATTTGCGCTCAGACTCGAGAAGAACTGCCCGATCAGAGCCCGCGCGTAGTTATTTGGCATCACGTTCGGTTAATTGAGTTTGGAAAACGGAAACATCAAAGGGGGCCGACGAAATATGGAGGGCACCTACCTGTTTAGGGGGATTTTATGAGCTGAGCATCTTCAGGGCGGGCGCCGCAGCCCTTGGGAAAGATAACAGAGCTTGTCGTACGGAACGGGTTTGGGTTATTATTATTATTATTATATTATTATTATTATTATTATTATTATTATTATATTATTATTGGAGAAGATGCGAGAACATTCTTCCCTCCAGAAGTGCATTAGTTCGCTTGTAGTTATTTACCTGTGGGGTTGACGGAGAGGTACAGATGTCTTACTATCCAGGGGTGGGAGCCGAGAGATCTGACCACTGAAGCGTTCGAAAGAGCGATTGCCAAACAACCTGCGGCCGGTCCGAGCGAATCACCCCCGTCCTCCTCCTCCTCCAGCCGGCTATTCTTTACCTTTCTCCGCTTTTGATTCACCGGCACGCTACGACCCCTCCGTTCTCTTTCTCCCTTTCGCGGCCGGACCCGAAGCACGGCCCGTATGGCCGGCATGAAGTGGTATCGAGTTGCTAACTCCGGCCAATTGACAATCTCGCGTTGACAATCGGGGCTTTTGAACCGACCTAATCCCCTCTCCCCGTCCTCTCCTCCTCCCCCCCCCCACCTCCCCGCCCCGCCCCGGGGCTGCGATCGCTACCGAATTCCGATAAAGGGCCGTAATTATCCTTTGTCCGATGTCGGCGGACATTGGCTCTGCGAAACGTGGCCTTGGGCGCACTGTTTGCCTTCGCGTCAAAGGTGACGAGATATGGCCCCTCTCGCTCCTCAGCCGAAAGAGACACGATTTATGAAGGAGGGTGGAAGGGATCCCTTCCCCTCCCCCCGCCTAGCGTCTGTCCACCTGTCTATTCACGCTTAATTTTCACCTTATTGATGGAGATATTTGCAACCGTTTCCTTTGTCCCCCCCCCTAACCACGCCGTTCCTCTCCCTTTAACTTCGGCTAGAGCTGCATCGATATATTTCCAATGTAGTCTGACCAACGGGGTCTCAGCCGGACATTCAGATTACGTACCCGCTGAAGTGACATCCGGGCCGAGGGGAGAATTATTCGTCTTGTAAGTTTACTTATTCACTTATTTATTTATGCAGTCTCCTCAACGGGGCGATAGTCGATTAATTAGGGATCACGCAAGGGTAGCGAACGACGAGCTGATGAGGGGAATGAATTACTCCATACCTGCGATAGATAGATAGATAGATAGACGGGTGGATAGGTCAGAATGGAGAAAGGCTGTGTGTGACCTCTTGTTTGCCTGCCTCCTAAACCCACCCCCACCCCGGGTTAATCGGATTTTGCCTTCGTATCAGAGCCTAGAAAAAGAAGCCGAATAGTCAAAAGAGCCGGTGTGGGGGGGAATACTATTAAAACCGGGCACCTCAACTGGACGAGATGCGAGAGATAGACGAGAGGTGGGCGATCTCGCACCTTGCCGGCCGCCGTGGGGGGGGGCAGATATTCGGGGGCTGATCGTTCTTAAACAGCCTAGAAGTAATTTACTATTTCGGAAAAATAAAAAAAACACACACACACACACAAAGGAAAGAAACAAATTCCTCTTTTCTTTCACGTTTCGGGGCTGCGTTAGCGACAGGAAATCTGCCCTTTAAAACACGAGTTTGCGAGCCGAAAACACCAGTTTCTGTTTAAATAAATAAATGCATCTGAAACAACAACGGTCACGCGGTATTGAAATTAGCATAAATAATTCTCATTTTCTAGAATTTAAAAAAAAAAATTTTAAAAATTTGCGCCTCATAATTTAAGAAAATTCATTAGTGATAAAGAAAAGCGAAACGGTTTTTTTTCTTCTTTTTCGAGGGGTAAAATATATATATATATATATAAAGATGGAGCTTGAGAGAGACGCAATGGGATGAGAAAAGAGATGTCAGCTTCAGAACAAGAGGGCGTTAAGCCGATTAGCGGATAATCCAATTTCGAAAGATTTATTGGCAATGCGTCTTCCGAGCAGCCACAAAGATATTAGTGGGGGCCCCGCCGCCGTCCCCTAACATATCGCGGGCTTATTCGAATTCAGCGCTGTCCCGACGTTGACAAAGATTAATTACTTACGTTACTGGTCCAAATTTCGTTTTGCTGCCAAAATTTGTCCATTTTTGGTCCTGTCAATCAAAAATTTTAATATTACCGACCTGAAAGACAAGCAAAAAATATATATATATAAATATACATATATATATAATACACACACACACATATACATACATATATATATATATGAGAGAGAGAGAGAGTTTTAGCCAGTCCTTCGTCCTATATATCTGCCTCTCTTGCGAAACTCCGACTCTAACTGGGCGACTTACCATGTGGCTGTGGCACGGAACTCTGTCACAGACATGGCAACGAGTAATATCCATCTTACGAGCGCGGCCACCCTTTCCATTTGTCTGCGCACAGACTGCAGCAACCTCTGTCTAACCGCGCATCTTTTGTGAGTTTCTGTTTCATCGCTAACTAATTCCACACAGGCAAAGAGAGATGTTGCCGACAGGCAGAAATGTTACAAGACGACCATCCGTCCAATCAAAGACGTTGTCGGTCAGAGGAGGGGCTCCCGGCCGGTCTAAGGTTCGGGGAAGGGAGGGGGTGATAATAAATATAAACCCCCCCCAGACTTCCTTGAAAACAGATTTTGTGGGGCTAGGATGCCCTTGTTTGGGTTTTTAACACCTTATTTTTATTTTAAAAGATTTTTTTTTTTTAAATTTCAGAAGGAACAAACGGGAATGCTCTTATATGCCCCCTTTTTTTTAAAGGGGAAACACGGTCCGGAATACAAAAGAAAGCGGATCGGAACAATAGAGCAGAGATACGGAGGACGAGACGTGATGATGATGTACGAAGCCAACATCCGCAGCAGTCGATGACAGATCCGTTTAGGAAATACGCTGAGCATTAGACTCGAGATTAGATTTGCACAGGTGAGGATTGTTCTATCAAAACAACAAAAAAAAGAAGAAGAAGAAGAAGAAGAAGAGGCTGATAGATGAGATGATGATTCGTCCGGGAGGAGGACAGATTCATTGGATGTAGGTTAATTGCCGACCGGCTGGCTCTCGCTCATCTCTGTTCGGTGTACAAACATTTAATAATGCAAATAGTAGCCAGTAAAATCATTTTCGCTGCTCCCGATGAGATTTGTATACGGCACCTATGTATCTGGCTGTGGAAAGGTAACCAGGAATGCGCCAGGAGGAGAGACCGACCGACCGCCGGTGGTTAAACAATTTAAGAGAATCGGGTAGATAAACACTCGCTCTGCAGGCTGCTGAGGACCATCTTCAGTAAGTCAGCCCTTTTTTTTCCCCGTTGCCACGTACGTACGTATTCCATTCACCACCCCTCCCCCCCCACACACCGTGATGTATTTCTTTAAAAGCCCATAAATGTTCGTCGGCATTAAGTCAATAAGCCCAACTCGCTGCCAAAAACAGGAGGAGGAGGAGGAGGAGAGACGAGGACAAACCAGGACTGATGAAGGCTGGATCGGGGCCCTTTTAAATTCGGATTTCTAATTAAATCCATTCACGTCGGGTTTATAGATCAACAGAAGCATCCGTACCTAAGGAGATTAATATACAGAATTGGCCGGCCCACCACCCCACATCCCCATCTTCTTTCTTTTTCTTTTTTGTACTTACACGGGTAACGGGGTTGATGGGCCCGGGTCGGGGTGTTGTAGGGGCAGCTATTCGAGCGAGGTATTTATCTTAAATCGCTTGGGTCACCTCCGGATGACAGGCGAGATTAAATAAACTTCGAATTACAATTTCTACTCCGATCTATTTCTCTCAAAGTCCGCGAGAGGACCCTCCCCCCCCCAACCGAAATCTCGTTCGTTCGCCCCGGTGCAAGGATTCTGCAGCTTTTCAGGAAACTCCAGAGCTCCAGATATTATTATTATTATTATTATTATTATTATTATTATTATTATTATTATTATTATTTATTATTATTATTATTATTATTATTAGATGAACTACTCGATGAGCCCTCGGATGAAGGTAATATCAGGACAAGTTCTTCCACTCTACACTCAACAGATCTCGACTGTTAACAGGAATAAATCATCCATTTCGAAACATTTAAAAATAAATTTCTCTAACTTAGGGGAATCGTCGCTTCATTGAACATATTGTGGTTGTTGGGGTTGCACGTCAGTACTCTCTCTCCTCTCTTCTCTCTCTCTCCATCTCTCTCTCTCTTCTCTCTCTCTCTCCCACTCTCTCTCTCCATGACTGTCCATCTTGGACTCGCTCTCTCTCTCTCTCTCTCTCTCTCTCTCTCTCTCCTCTCTCTCTCTCTCTCACACTCTCTCTCTCCCGGACTGTCCATCTTTGACTCGCTCTCTCTCTCTCGCTCTCTCTCTCTCTCTCTCTCTCTCTCTCTCTCTCTCTCTCTCTCTCTCTCCATGACTGTCCATCTTTGACTCTCTCTCCTCACTCTCTCTGTCCATGACTGTCCATCTTTGACTCGCTCTCTCTCTCTCTCTCTCTGTGTTTTTTTTTCCGAATATACCCGGGCAGTGAGATACCCGCGCATAAAGTCATCTCCATCACAACTTCAGGTAAAAAAAAAAAAAAAAATTAAATACCTCTCTGCTATTTCTCCTCTCACCTGTCTAAATGCTGGCGACAAGAGACGAAGAAGACCCGACTGCCTGCGATCTGAACCGGCACTTTACCTGCTGACAGACTTTATTTCGATATTTTCGAGCAAACACGGGAAGAAAAGAAAGGATAACAATGACAGCAGTTAATTGTTTGTTTTTTTTAAAAATATACGTGTATATGTATATATGTGCATAAACGTTATTAGCAGAATACGAAGTTGGAATAGAAAAGGTACACAGCAGACTGGGGCTGTGTGAGATCTAGCGCGGGGCCGTGAGCTGTAGGGCCTGGGATACTACATTTAAATAGCTTAATAAGCAGTCAGAACTTTAATTTTGAAACAGTTATAACCTAAAGGAATGGTTCGGGACTCGATCTTTATAAGGGTTTCTACCTTTACCGTTAAACTCACCTTAAAGTGCTACATCAGTCTTTCTACAGATGTGGTTTTAAAAGAGATAAAATAAGAAAGTTTATTATTATTATTATTATTATTATTATTATATTATTATTATTATTATTATTATTATTATTATATCTTTATTAGTGGTAGTCTTGTTGTTGTAAAGAAACATGTTTACCTGCCAGTAGAAGAATCATGTCTCTAAACACATTCCCCGTGTCGAAGTTTCCGTTCTTTGTTCTCTCCATCACCATCATCTACGCTCTAATCGGCACCACGCCGCGGTTGGAACTTTCCTGGGAAAGGGGAAGTTATTTCCACGCCACTTGCATCCGCCAGACTCCCGGTCCACCGCTTCCCCCACCCACCAACCTGACCGAAACCCGGCTTCTTCAGGCGCTCTGAGCCACCACAGCGTCAGCTCGTCAGGTCTGAGGCTTACTACGAACGGAGCAGCAGCCACGATCTTTGATTCCGACTCTTTATTACCACGAGCATCAGATCCAGATGCTGCTGCTGCTGCTGCTGGTGATGATGATGATGGACTCGCTCTCGTACTCGGACGTGGTTTAGAAGACCCGTAAATGTTTAACCGTGGACGATTTTTTTTTAAAAAAAAGAGAGAAAAAACAAGATTCTCAATGAAAACCTAAAAGAAAAAAACTGATATTTTTAAAAAATTTTTCAAACTTTATTAGGGGATTTTTTTTATGTTTTTTTTTAAAAAAGGAAATGTCAGGTGGGTATTAAGGGGCAAGCGATCATGAATATGTTTAGCGCCAGAAGCTCCGGCCCCTAATATTATTGATTTAATACTGATGTTATTAATTTGTTTCGGAGATATTTACCTTGTCGCGCTCCCGTCTCGGGTTAATCTATCGCGAGCTAAAAGAAGAGGAAAGACCGGAACCGGAACCGGGGAGGGAGGGGTTCTGGGTTTATCGGTGATCCTAAAGAAAAGCAAACTATCTCTCTCTAAGTTATTTCTTTAGAGTTTGTGTTAAGAAAGACAGATTTGCCTGGAGAAATGTTACTTAGTAAAAGGGAGACAGGAAACTGAAAAAAAAAGAAGAAAATCCGCTTTATTTCGCAAGGGGGACATCACTGGGGGGCTGGCGAGAGGTGTCCTTGAGGGGCTGCCAGATCGGAGAGTGGCGCCACTACCCAGTGGCCAACGCGCTGGATCGGAGGAGTCGAAGGCCTCTCTCTCTCTTCGTTTCGAATCCCGTCGGAAGGGTTAGGTCTGGCTTATCTCCCTTAGCGTGGTTTCCTGGCATTGGTTACGGATAATAATGGTAGAAGTTCCGCCATCTCGCCGGAAAGAGACGACGGACGCGTCCTGGGCGCTATGACGTCGACCCATCAGAACTACGGTAAGTGCTGTGGGCGGGGCGGGGGCGCTGGTCGGTCACCGGCGCCCGGAAGACGTCCTCGCTCTGAGATCCCTTGCGGAAGTACACGCTGCGCACGTGATCAAGTCCGATTGCCAACGTTCTACATCAGAAAGCTAATTTCCGAAGCTACTGCTGTTCACTAGGTTTGGTTTCTATCTTTGGCACTCAGCGGTGAGTTCACCTGACTTGTAGGCTAAGTTTAGGTGGCAAGTCACACTGTGTGCCTGTCATGGCGTGTGGCGGGTATGCGACCACTTCAGAGCGGCAGTGTACCAAAGAGCTTCGGAAACCTCCGACTCCAGCAGAACTGTCGAACTCCGAGTGTCTGTTGTTCTAGAAATACGCCAGATAGGTCCGGTATAAGTCGCGCGCAGCCTCCCGACTTCGGGGGCAGTGACGTCGGAAGATGATGGGCCCCCAGTATACAGCTGACCGGCAACTAGCTTCCTTCTCCCTCGCTCTGCTGGCGATGTTTGCAGACACTGCGGAAGTCAAACACTACAAGAGCGGAGGCTATCTCGAGGATGGTGGCACAAGCCCGACGCGTGCACTGCGCGCGTTCGAGTCAGTCGTTTATCACTTGACCTCTTGAGCTGATCTGGTTGTCTGTCTGCGCGACGCCATTCTTCATAATCACGTGTTCTGCTGCCCGCATAAGTAAATTAATCTGTTGGGTCATGTGACGGGACGCCCCAACAACTTTGACCGATCTTCTCGTTTTTATTTTTATTAATAATAATAATACTAATAACTAATAATAATAATAATAATAATAATAATAATAAATAATAATTAATATTCCAATGTTTTTACTGACGTCGTCGCTCCATCATTCCGCGCCGCTGTCGCCTCCCCTTCCTTTGGAGAGCTTCTGCTTCTCAGCGCCCCCTACCTCGCGTCTTTTTAAATACCATTTCCGCTCTTTACGGTTCTTCCATTAGCGGAGCGACGCTGCTGCCCTCCCCCCTCTTTTTTTTCCCCCTTCTTCTTCTTTTTAAATTTATAATTCGGGTTTCTTTTTCCTTTTTTCGTTTTTTTTTTTTATTTTTTACGCCCTTTCTCGCGCCGAGCCAATCCGAAAACACCTCGCGACATCTCGCCTCGGCGCGGCGCCGTCTGATACTTCCGGGCGAACGTCGGAACCGGGTCCAACCCTGCGAGCCTCAGCCGACACCGACATTTAGTCGATTATCGACCATTTCTGTTTTTAGGCGGCTGGGCTTCGGCGGAGCGAGCGAAGCGACCCCGTGCGGGGCGGCGGCGGACGGATCTCCTCCACATCGCGGTGCTGATGGCCCCGGCCCCGGTGAGAGCGGTCGGAGGACATTCGCCGGGGCCCCGTTCGTCAGCGGGCAAAAACAAACAAAACAGAGGAGGAGGAGGAGGAGGAGGAGACCTTAATTCGCTACCATTTCCGCGGTTTATCGGAGAAAACGGTTGGGAAAGGGTGTCGGTTTTATGGTTGTTGTTTTACAAACAGGACGTCTTCATTCTGAACGGGCTTTCTAGAAACCCCCTAAAATTACACGTGGGGTAGGAAAACTGGTGTTTGGAGAATTCGATATTAGCGTTGGAAAAGGACCAAAAAAAACAATCACCAGGGACGTGCGCGTGTTTTTCTGATGGCGGACGGACGGCGAGGGGTCTCGGGTGCGTGAGCGGCCTCACGGTAATGATTTCCGGGTTCGGATGAAAACTTAGACCAAGAAAAAGGAAACGAAATCAATCGGAATCAGAAGACGAGTGGGAGAAATGGGTTCTGCAGTTCCAAGACTGCGAGGAAACGTGGATTTTTTTTTTTTTTTAAAAAAAATAAATAAATAAAACGTAAAATACTGAGCTAAACCTTTGATTTAATAAACTCGTCTTTTATTCTCCGACTACGTGAGAATGGTCTGTCGGCTCTTCTCTCTCTCTCTCCCTCCCCCCCCCCGCCCTCCCCGGCAGTAGCTGGGAGATAGATGAACGCCTTTCGCGCGACCAAAAAGACCGTGTGACTCTTACGTCGCCGGTCCCCCGGTCAGCGGCCATGCCTGGTCGTTGTTCGATCTTCTATAAAAGAGACAGAAACGGTCTTGGGTAAGTAAGCTCGTCGCCGTCTTGTCTGCTGATATCACAAAACGCTGCGCTTTGAGAGAACACTGACAAGTCGTACGAAGCAATTAGGTGGAGTGGGGGGGGGAGGGAGGGATGACCTCGAAAGAAAAACTAGGTACCAGAAGCCAACAAATAATATAATTTTAATATGAAGAAAGTTTCCTGCTGTTTACACCGACCGCTGAAATTGGCCCCGGGGTGGGCGGGATAAGATATTTGAATTCAGTGCTAGCAGTAAATCCCAAGCTTGGAGTTGATATTGTATTACAAATCTAGAAGCGTTCCATTTCTTTTTTTTTTTTCTTTAATTTCCTTATCTCAAACATTCTTGATGTAATCAAAGAACTGGCGCTTTGAAACGTTATAAAATATCCATTTGGGTTCAGAGTTTCGTTCAACTGTATACAAGGGCGAGTTTTGATATCTTCTCGCGCAGCTACATTCTAATACGGTTACAAATTAATTTCCTTTTCTTTTTTTCTGCTACGCTTCCTGTTGTTAACCGCCTCTTCATATCGCTCTGTACTCACGTCATCTCTCTACTGACGTCATATCGCTCTGTACTCACGTCATCTCTCTACTCACGTCATATCTCTCTCTGTCTCTACTGACGTCATATCTCTCTCTGTCTCTACTGACGTCATCTCTCTACTCACGTCATATCTCTCTCTGTCTCTACTGACGTCATATCGCTCTGTACTCACGTCATCTCTCTCTACTGACGTCATATCGCTCTGCACGCATGTCATCTTTCTCTATGTCTCTACTGACGTCATATCGCTCTTGTCACGTCATATCTCTCTCTGTCTCATTGACGTCATCTCTCTACTCACGTCATCTCTCTCTACTGACGTCATATCGCTCTGTACTCACGTCATCTCTCTCTACTGACGTCATATCGCTCTGCACGCATGTCATCTTTCTCTATGTCTCTACTGACGTCATATCGCTCTGTACTCAGTCATCTCTCTACTGATGTCATATCGCTCTGCACGCATGTCATCTTTCTCTATGTCTCTACTGACGTCATATCGCTCTGTACTCATGTCATCTCTCTACTGATGTCATATCGCTCTGTACTCACGTCATCTCTCTATTGACGTCATATCGCTCTGTACTCACGTCATCTCTCTCTCTCTACTGACGTCATATCGCTCTGTACTCCGCGCGGAGGAGGATTGGGAGTCGGAATAAGGGTTCTAGCCCTGATAGTTATTTTTTAATCATCCCGAAAATCCAGAACAGAGCCGAAATGGTTGGTAAAGGAACCAAAGCAAGAAACAAGGCAGACCGCTCAACTGTCTTTTAATTCAATTAATATTACGTCATTTATTTTTGTTGTTGTTCTTGTTGATTCCAAACCGCGGTAAGAATTCGACATCGAAAAAAAAAAACCCTCTCGTTTTTTTTCGGTTAAAATCGCCTTTTAGTTTACAAAAATACGGCACCGAACAAAGTCTAGAACAGTCGTCGAATTGGCGATTTAAGGACGTCGGGGGCTTTCGGTAGTCAGTCCGCGGCCTTCCAGACAGGTAGGAGGCGGCTTATCTACGGCTTGTCCCGTCCGTTAACGCTGTAGAGGTTTCAAATTAGAATTCTGGGTAGGTGTGGGATTTGTGCTGACAAAACCCGATAACGACTAGAGTGTTTCCCGTTCAGAAAGCCTGCTAGGGAGTTGGTCGGCGCGTTGCTGAGCCGAGAAGTTTCGCGTCTAGGACGTTAGCTAAAGTTTTGTTCATGAAGCCGGTGCTAGGAGTTTTGTATAAACCTCTCCCTAACCCTGCTCGATGACACAGGAGTACAGAGAAGGATGTCGCCTTACAAAGACTCGAAGAAGTCACGTGTTTCCGTTTGATAGGGGGGGAGAGGTTTGATGCGAGTGAAGTCTTTCCTGTAATCGCTATTTCTCCTCCTCCCCAACATATTCTATCCGGCTTAATCCAACAACGGCGGCTAATCGCCCTAATGTAATCCCCGCCGTAGCTCGCAATAATCCCAGACCAGAATTTGTCGCTTCTCTACGCATCTCCAGCGTTGGTGCCAAGCGTAGAGGATCTGCCTGACCTCGGGACAATTCTGCTAGCGACAACGGTTGGGGCGACCCATCGCGATGCAACTCGACAGGTGTAAGTATCTCCGGAGGCGATTTAAAGCAATCTCGAACCGGGTGAGGTTTCCATGGTGATGTTTCAGTAGGCTAAAGGGAATCGAAATTAATTAAATGGTTGAGAAGCACGGAAAAACAAAGCAAAACGGTATCAGATACAGTGTTTCGCTGACTTCTTTGTGTACTCGATGTTGTTTAGGCCTTTCTCTCAGGTGAGCTCTTTGGAGTTACACTTAATCTATTTTGTGGATATAAGGGGAGAAACAGCGAGGGGAATACCACAAATCCGTCGGAAACTGCAGAATTGTCTTTACTGTGTTGGCTAGATAACCCCTGACGTGCTACCTAAATAGGACTACAGATCAAGGTAGAGAGAGAGGAGGACTGACTTATAAGACTGATGTGTTAAGCTGCTGGATGCTGCGAAATTCATCCGGTACAGTAGAAACTTACTGGAGTAAGGTGGTTCGTATGTTCTTCAGGGGATAGCTGGCCCTGCAGCGAACAAGTCGCGGGAGAAGAAGGAAAAGGGGAACGCCTACATCAGTATACTGCCCGAAATACCCAGCTCTTGTTACCATCTTCAGAAGAGAGTGGAGGCTGCTCGAGGCAGATGTTTCAATACGGAATCTGTGCCGAACGTCTAGATATTCGCTTGCTTTAAGTAATTACGGTATCTTTGGATTTCGCTCTTACTTCAAACCGTCTTCAAAGTAGGGTCAGGGGGATGTGTTGACATATAAACGGTAACCAGAGAGAAGGGTGGATGGGAGGGCCGCACTGCCACAGAGCTCGGCTGTCGGCGTGCAGGCGGGAGGCGTGACTGTACATAGTAATCGCTATCTTCTGTATCAGAAAAAACTCCCCGGCTCGCCAGAATAAAACCAAGGATCCGATTACTTAACAGGGAAGCCGGAGGGAGAGAGGAGAGAGATAAAGAGAGCGAGAGAGAGCGCGGAAAGAGAGAGATAGAGAAAGAGAGAGATAAAAGAGAGAGTCAGAGGAAACACTCGCTAGATAGAGCAAGAGAGGAGAGGAACGCGCGCGAGAGTCGAGATCTCGCTCTCGCGAGGAGCGCTCTCGATCCAGAATCCTATCTCGAGAGGAGCAGAGATAGGAAAGAGAGAGTAGAGAGACAGAGCTCTCTATTCGCGCGCGCGAGACTCGAGCGGAGTCTGAGAGTAGCGAGCCTCTCGCGCGAGAGTCGCTCTCGCGCTCCGAGCTCTCGCAAGAGATTCTCTCTCTCTCGATCTCATCTCTCTCTCTCGAGCCATCTCGCTCTCTCTCTCCATCTATCTCTCTCTCCTCTCTCTCTCCATCTCTCTCTCTTCTCTCTCTCTCCTCCCTCTCTCTCCATCTCTCTCTCTCTCTCTCCATCTCTCTCTCTCTCCATCTCTCTCTCTCCCCTCCCACCGCACTCAAGGTTCTCGTCACTGTGAACAGCAGCGACGATTGTTACCTGGCCGGGGAATATCAACACAGGTGGCGAAAAATTAATATTGATCACGGAAACTAAGGGGTCGGGTGACCGCGCGCCCGAAAAAGGTCAACAGTCTCCGGTGGATCCTCGCGCGCCTGGACACACACAAACACACAGGTAAAAACCTGCGAACGAAACAGGAAACCTGGGCGCAAGAAGAGGTAATAAAAGAATTACAAGAGATCAAAGGAAGCAAAAACCACCCGCTTTTTAAATCCCAATTCTGTAAAATAAATAAACGTAACCCGCTGTTAATATTCATTACTTTCAATGGCAACAACTTTTTTTGTTTTGTTTTTGCATGAGTAATAAGAGAAATAATCCCTTTATATATATAATAGTAGTAGATACAGACGTATGTCTCGCCCCTGTTTATCGGGTGTGTTGCACGAGTCTACGACTGGGGTAGTTTTGATTGCTAAGCCTAGCAGAGTGTACGGCGTACACACACTTTACCTGTACAGGTAGATCGTCCCGATTAAAGCTTGGGCCAGGTTTGTGCGCGGTGACCTTAATGTGTATGGTTACAGTCTGTTGTTGTTGTCTTCTTTTCTGTTGTTGTTCTCGGCTGAGAAAAGCAGAAGAAAACAGAAATTCAAACAAAGTTGGCATTTTTATAAAAGAGCAAAAGTCTTGACCTTTTAAAATATATATATAAAGGATAATCGCGCAGGTGTTCACAAATAAAGATGACGGTAAATACGATAAGGACAAATTTAGCTATTCGAGAATAGTCTCGGGTAGCTCCCTCTCTCCAAGATCATTATTCAGGATGCGATTTTTACGCATCATCTCCTGGTTTAAAAAAAACCCGTCTATTTTTAATGCATTTCAATAGATGCGTGAGAGTTACAGACGAGCCAAAATAATTACGAGGCGATATCGAACGTATCGATTCAGAGATAATAATTTTTAAAAAAAAAAAAAAAGATTAGGAAGTATTTGATTAAGCCTGGTGCGAATGTGTGAAGTTTACTTCGCTGGTGACTTAGTAAAGAGAGGGGGGAGTAGGGGGAGACAACCCCGGTAGAGAGATACTGCGATATTCTACAACGTCACGCAATTTCCCATCAGGGAGCCAGTCGTTCGATAGGAGATGGGTTTGTACTGCAGCAACAGAACGGCCGGACGGATGCCAGAAAGCTCATCACATCGGTACTTTTCTAAGAAATACTTTAGCGCCCGATGAAGTGGTCTCGGCAGATGTACGCAGCCGCCAAGAAGGTTAGCCAAACCACAAATGGCTGGAAGAAACGAAGCAGCGGATTGGTCGGCCAAACCTGGAAGAAGGGCGAGAGGGGGGTAATAACCGACCACAGCCTGTCCAAAGGCGGGACCGGGAAGTGTACAACAGACGCGGTGAACCGGTGCGGAGCCGCAGATGGGCCATGGGGTGTCGAATGGCTCTCATGTCGAGCCATTCCGTCGGGAAGACGTCTCGATGGGCTGAGATCCGCCGCCGTCTTCGGCCACCACGATGAGCCCAGGCGCGCAGCCGGGGTGGTGGCAAACCATCCGGAACGCGGAGAGGCCGACGCATGCGCACGTTATCGATTGCGCACAACTTCCCGTGTTTTCGTAATTATTTCCAATACTGTATCCTTAAATCCAGAGAAAGACAGAATTTGTCATATTTCTTATTTATTTTCAGAAGAACGACACATCGCGATCGGAAAGAAGAAAAAAAAATATATATATATATATATATGTATGTGACCTTTGTGATCCAAATTACTTCCCATTGCTCCAAAACCTCTCGACTGTTCGCGCAGTGTCTGTCATTCGAGCCGCCGAGTCTCGAAAAGTTGGTTCAGCAACCGGAGGAGAACCAGCTAACATCCTATTCTTGGTCTTCCTATTTTGTCCAACCTAGACGAGATCAATGGCGGGGGGGGAGAGGCCCCCCGAAGTCTGGAGCACTGAATTAATCGCTTTATCGTTTTCAGGATCCCATCCTCTCTTCTTTTGTCCCCCGTGACATGCATTCGCTTGCTGTGCTTAGCAGTTGCGTTTTCTTGGATTCATCGTCTCTCTCTCTCTCTCTCTCTCTCTCTCTCTCTCTCTCTCTCTCTCTCTCTCTCTCTCTCTCTCTCTCTCCATCTCTCTCTCTCTCTCCTCCTGCGCGATAGATAGCGTCAGGGGCTGAGGCGGGACCTCCTATTAATCGATGCCCGGAAAACTGTACATGACTCTGAGAACTGCGGTGTACGTTTTTCCCCCTTTCAAGAAGTCAATCGATTTTGACTAATATTCTAATTTGAGAAACCGCATCACCTAACAGCCGCTGAATCTTTCTCAAGCCGAAGACTGTAAATTGGCTATCCCGGCTGGCCCTAAATACGTCGTGTGACCTTGGTGCTTCCTTGCCTGGTCAAATTACGTTGTTGTTGCTGTTGTTTTAAAATTCTTGTTCTTGCGCCTAATAAGAAAATGGGAGGGGAGATGTTTTCCCTAGACCTTCTAGTGACACAGCCCGTCGTTACTCTGTAGCCCTTCCTCTGCCTCCCGAGTCCTCCGTGCTGTCGACTGCATTTTTTTGGATGCTTTCCCCAGAATCGCCTCGAGACGAGGAACCTCCTCCTGCGCGCTGAGCTACTTCACGACTGAACAACAGTAGGCTCCATCAGCTGGAACGGTATAAATCCCTTTTCGCATTTGGGAACAAACCGTCTGACGGAAAAGCAAGACGTTAATCGTTCGTACAGACCTTCCTACCGCCATCCAACTTCTCTCGCAATACCAGTCGGGCTTAGTGGGCGGGGGGGGTGGGGAGACAGACAGATCTGTAGTCCTATTCGTGACAGACGTATATGGGGGTCCTGTACATCGATTTTTCTTTAAAAACGGATCTTCCTTTCTGAGCTGATACCTAATTAACTCGGTATGTATTAACACGTTAACTACTGGAATATTTCATTTGACAGGTGAAATATCCACGCTGCACACGTACATCAGCTGGCCACGGTTCGCAGGGGTTAGCTCCCTTGCTGTGTCACACTGCGCCAAGGCCTCCGTTTGCGTCTGCTGTTCTTTGCATAACAGGCGGGATGATTCCAGCAACGAGAGCTGCATCAGTTGATTTCTATTGCAGCATTGAAGCCTCCCCCCCCCCCACACACAAACGCTGACAGCGGAAAGCATCTGAGCTCTCACCCAGAATTTTCGACTTTGTTAAGTAAAAGAAAGTGGGGGGGCTATAATTATACAGTAGAAAAAAGTACTGTCAGATCGCCCTGGGGTTGTGCGCGATTCTACTCTTTTGGACCCCGTTAAGTATATTCGGCGTCGCTGCGCTTTATCTGGTGTTGAGATAACAGTTCTGGCAGCCAGCCTGGAATCACAGCGGGCCTTACTTAGCAGGTACGCCGGTAGAAAATTACAAAGAATTGGCCCCTACAAAACACGGGTCGTGCCCTGTATAAGGTAAGTCGAAGTCCGTGTCTTCTTACCGCCTCTTTCAACAGCGATCTATACTGTACTCACACGGAAATTTTTGTCGTGTAGCGTATGTTTACAGGGCGCCTTCATCATCATCATCATTATTATTATTATTATTATTATTATTATATATTATTATTATTATTATTATTATTATTATTATTATCCTTTTATGAGCCTCAGAAATTGGCGTCGGTGTTTTCGATCTGGTAATTTTGCATCTTAATCTCGGGATCAGCCGGATCCTTCTGTAGAATCCGGTCGCTGATGGCGATGCTCAGCTCTTTGAGAGGGAGTCCCGCGAAGGCTCCGCAGGCATCTGTAAGAATTTGGCACCACCTTGGCAGCGGCACTCCGTGCCTTCTCGAATTCCATCTTTAAAATTTTGTTGTTGTTGTTGTTGTTGTTGAGGAATTGGTATTTGGAGAGTTTTTCTCGTTCCCCTTTTTGTTTTTGCGCCAGGTTTTCCACCCGCTCCCCCCCCCGCCCGCCCGCCACCAGACACACACACACACACACACACACACACACACACAGACAGACAGACAGACAGACGTTAAAAAAAAAGCCAACGTCAGCGATGTGTTATCACTTTCGGTCTTCGTTTAATCTTCTTCATCCTGCCATGTTCCGTCCCCGGCCAAGCGACCTCTTCCGGACAGATGGTGTACTGTCGGCAGGGATTCCAGCGACGTTTGGTTACATATTTTCGGTTACTTCCACCCCACCCCCCCCAACCGCCGGAGTCTCACCGGATGCATTGCATCTTCGACGTTTGTCGATGGCTTCGCCAGTCTTCGGGCTGCGATGTTCTCCTAGCCATTCGGTCTCCCCCCGCTCTTGCTCGCGGCTGGAGAATTAGACCCGCAGTGGGGAAGGGGTTAAACACGCCATTGTTAACCGTGGTGTGTGTGGGGGGTGTTTTTGTTTTTGTTGTTTTTTTCTTAACAAAAAGAGAAAACCCAGACAAACATCTCAGAGGCCAACCCCCCCCCATTTTTACGAATAATTTGGAACACGCCTTTGGTTATTATCATCGCGCTCACGTCTGTACCGCCCGCTCCGTTATAGTCTGCCGTGTCGGCAGTAGTGTGTGCCATTTAAACGTCTCTTTAATCCCAGTTTGCCTCGCGGTTAATGCAATCATGTCTCGACCAGCGTGGCTGCTGTGACGTCAGGTCAGCTGACCGAGCAGGAACCGGTGTCAGACCAACGCTTTCCCAGTCACCGCCCACCCCACGGCCAAGGATTACTTAGAACCAGCCGGAGTAGACATCAAAGCGACGGCGGCTGGCGGCTGGGTGTGCGAGAACAAACCGGCTGGGGAGCCGACGAGTCCCGCTACTCCACCGTTTCTCCGGTTTTAGTTGCAGCTCCGCGCGCCTCAGACAGACGCACTTACACCCCTGCGGCTTTACGGTCGAGTCCGCGTCGGCGGGTGGAAGTGGCGGCCGTGTCTACCTAGAGAAAAGCCGGAGTCCGAACCGCGGCGCTTCCTTAAGGGACTTAGGCGTTATGTATGGCCGGCACCGGAAGCGCTGCCCACTCGCGAGTCGTTGAGGCCTCCAAATACGTGCGACAACGTCGTTCGCTCTCGGCCCCCAGGTGTCGCTGTGATATATAACCCCCCCCACCCCGCGCGCGCGCGCACTTTCCATCGACATGTGGGATAACTGCTGCCAGCGACATTCGATAAATGAGTATTTCGCGAGAAAAGATGTTATTGGGGTCTGTTCCTAAAGATCTGCTAAATTCTCTCTGATCGTTTTAAAGCGTATTTCCAGTCTCTGGTCTATCAGAATGTTCAAGGCCATCGGTCCTTACGTAAAAAAAATCCAGTATTACGTTCGCTGAAGTTTTGTGACCTTTCCCCACCCACCGATTCGCCCCTCGGTCGACTTGGCAACGTCTCCTGCTGACGACGGTGCTCGATGTTCGCATCTCTCCGAACGCAACCCGGCTTCTTTCTTTCCACAAATTCTCCCGGCACTTATCACCGGGGGCACGAGTTATGGAAATAAATTAAGCTTCCTAATGACATTTCGTTTGCGTCTCAGGGAAGAGAAGAAAAAAAAAACACTATGCGTAATTTCTGATAATAATCCGAATTTTCCTGCCGAGTCAACTCCACCCCTTATAATTCCAACTCCTGCGGGAAATAAGTGCACGATCATTAGCAAAGAAAATTTCTGATATCATCCACAAATAATGCGGTGCATTAAAGTGGCAAAATGCGATAACGTGGAGGAGAGAGGGGGAATATGTAAGCCTTCAATTCTTTGGCCATCCGAGAGGTTTCTCTACTCGGCACGAGACACGAATTACGGAAACAATAGTATATATATATATATATATTTATCCTGTTAAAAAGGGGGCACTTGCTTATGGCTTTATTTTTCTGTTATTTAAAAATAAAAATCCGTTACACGTGACAGTAATCGCCTGAACAATAGCAACCGGAAAATTATTCGTATTTCGACGCCGGCCGCTAGTAACCAACGGTCGTTTGTTCTAGGGTGGGTGGGTGGGTGGGTTTGGGAGAAGTTCTCACGTTCCTCATCTCCGCGGGTCCGAGGCAGAGAATCATCCTGCGAGGAAGAGGTGAGAGAAAGCGCCATGGGTATATAATCTGTCGCAGTAGAATGCCCAAGTTTCTAGGTACGATCTCAAGGATCACGAAGACGCATTGCGAGAGAGATAGAATTTAAACGAGAGAAATACTGATGGGGTGGGGTTGGGTGGGGAGGGATGGGGGTAAGAAAAGTTAACGAATGAGGGGGGGAACCACTTGAGGTTACTCAGACCCAAAGAACGGCAAAAGAAAATGGTGGAGTTGCCTGTACAAATTCTTAATGGGGATGGGTGGGCAAAGAAAGAACCGGAGTTGACACGAAAAATAAGACGAAGAGAGCACGGGTACTAATGTCGAAAACTAATAAAATGTGTAGCCTATAGGGGAGACAGAATTTGAATTGTTTGGAGCGACAGTTTGTCAAAAGATGCAGAAAGTAGTGCAGTGAAGACAGCGAAACATGGACGCGGGTTTGGGCTGTAGGTCTGTGAGTAGAGTCGACAAAAATCCTGAAACGTAAGGGGGCATTCTTCGTGTTTTATAATCAGTGGCCGTAGTCCACTCGGTCCCCGATCTGCATTTCAGCGACACAGCGACCACCCTCTCCAACCACGATTCCTGCTTGGACGATGTCGGAAGAATCTCAGGAAACTTTCTGCGACGCTACCTATACATGCACACACGTTCTGTCGTTGTTAACGGGGGCTACAAACTCCTTGGCGACCTTTGGCAACATCCGAAAGTCATCCATAAACCACCATTTCTCACATTTCGCCAAAAGAATCTGTCCAAGACCGCGCCGCGCCACGACGAGTGCAGAAACTGTTCCAATCGAAAGGATTGCAAACAAAGTACCTCTTGCCTTCCTCTCTCCTCATCCTTACAGATCATCCAGGCAGCCTCATCTTTTAAGTTATCCGACCAAACCGCTATTAAATGAGCCACCAATTTCTTTCCAAAATTTGTGCCGGCATCTTCCAACAACACGCACTGCACAAATCGGCATTTGCCCTGAAGAGACGGGTATCAATCAGCCACTGAGTGCGGATGCAAGTACGATTCATCTGGTACCACCGTTACTTTTAGCCCACGTGTGTGCTTGATGCTCTTTTTCTTGGACCGTCGAGGAAACAGTTCCGAGAGAGAGAGGGGGACGTCCAAGACCAGTGCTCGACCTGGGGACCGGTTCAGCTCTGTCGCGCTCCACGACGCCTGTTAGCGGCATCGGTGATGTTCCCCCCTGGCTCACTCGCGTTGCAGAAACGTACCGAGCTCGTTGGTTCGCAGCCGCACTCGCATCCAACCATCCCGCGCTGACCACGCCTCCTTCACGAACATATACAGGTGTTAGTGGGTGGGTGTGTGGTGGCGCGGTGTGTCGAATGCGCTCGGGTATGAGGTAAAGTTACCTGGTTCGTTTCAGTCATCCGTATAATGTGAGCTTTCCGCGCGCAGTAAAAAAGATGCTTCGTTCTCACCTCTTTGACTGGTTTCGACTAATTAACCGTCTGACCAGATAACACATTACGCGAGAACTCGCGAGTTTGTGTCCACTCACTTTGTCGACACCGGATTAACCCTATTTCAAACTTTGCTGTATCGCACTCTGTAGGTGGACACGTGACTGACATGTGCGCGCTAGAGTAAAAGTGACCCCCCCCCTATACATATACCGAGTCCCGGGCCTGGTTTAGGCCTTAATGAGGCCCTGTATACAGAATACAGCGAGTTTCACTTCGTTGTAAACATTTCATCGAGCGACTCCCAAAAACACGGGTAAACTGGTAACTTATTCTCTCTTTGTTCGTTTTTTTAAATTATATAGCTCTGACAGAAGAGAACACGGAGTCTCAACGGAGCAAAATTTGTCCGATATCCAACAAACCGATTCTTTGTTCCATGGGTGGATCGGTTGGCGATTGACAGGGGTGGAGGGGGGAGGGGAGAGATCCTGACTGCTGCACGTGTCAGAAAAGGGGGGTTTGGTGTTTGCGCCCAGGTCTGATCGGGCTCGTAGCTGCTGTATTCCTTCTCGAGCTTCCTGCACCCGAACGGTTTGGCCGAGCAGATCGACTTTCACGCGAGGAACATGTGCACCGGTCCATTCGTTTTATCTGACTGATCAGACTGAACCCGGTTTTCGTTTCAAGGTTCTAAGGGATCTCTTTAATTTACATTCCGTACGCGTTTGGTAAATGTCAAAGCCTCCAACTGTAATCAATATGCACAGTGATGTCAGGCGCTGGGCTAGATTAGTTTGCTGAGGGGGGGTTTCTGGTCTCGAAGTGGACCAAGAGGGGCTGTCCGTGTGCACGCCTCCTGCCGGCAAACATGGAGGGCGACGGCGAGGGGAAGGTCAGCGTCAGATACCGATGCGTGTACCTGCTCGTCTTCCTGTTCGTGGCTCTTCCCGTTCTCGCCGGGGTGTTGTCCTGGCATCTTTCTGGATGTGAGCCGGAAAACCTCGAGTCGGGATACCCGAATGCGTCGACAACCGGGATGAGGAGGACGACGACAACCGCAGCGCATCATCTCCAGCCCTGGGACGATTTCCGGCTCCCCGCCTACATCGTCCCGCTGCACTACGATCTCACACTGTATCCCGAGTTCATCGGAAACAGTAGATCGTTCTCCGGAAATATGTCCGTCGAGTTCAATGTCACCGCGTCCACCCGGTACATCCTCGTCCATTACAACCGTCTAACGATATCGGAGACCACTCTGTCGTTGAAGTCGGAAGAGATCGGAATTAAGCGGACGTTCTCACATCTCGACAACGAGTTCTGGGTGGTGGAAACAGAAACCGTGATCCCGACTGACCAGACGCTGTCTATGAAGATGGCTTTTAAAGGTCCCCTGACCGAATTTAGTATCGGCTTTTACAAGACTACGTACATCAACTCCATGACCAACCAAACAAGGTAAACACGTATTTTCTAATGTGTTTGTAAGATCCCAAAAACTTCCGTGTTGGTCTTCGTCAGGTGACAGGTCTTAATTAACACATATAAAAAAAAACCGAACTTTTGGTAAGCGCCCCAGGAGGTACCAATGCGAGTTAATGACTATTATTATTCTTTTATCTTAATGAATGCTAGCGTCAGAGAGCCGCAGAGAGCGCTGCTTATTTCTCGAATTAATCAAACCGGACTTCCTTACTGCGCTGTCTGAGAACAGCCAAAACGCCCTAGAATGTTCTCATCCTAGTCGATAAGATCGGGGTTTCTTCTCCTCCCAACCGTATAATTTGTATAGTAACGTCACGTTAACGTGTCTGGGGGTTCAGGCCGCTGTGTAGGTTTCCCCTTAATGGGGAAACTGACCGTCACCGTGAAATGTGACAGTTTGAAATCTAACTCGCAGATGCGGGAGTTTCTGAACAGACCCGTATAGCCGATGGCGACAGCCGGGAGAGGTCGTGGGCGCGGCGTCGAGCCTCGAGCCCGAGACCTCTCGTTGCCCGTCACTTCGCGGGCGACGCGAGACTTTCGGCCGCGGTTCAATATGCTTTTCTTAATTATCGCAGGGTATAGCCTCGGAATTACACGCTTGCAGTTAGTTGTGTTTGGCGTTGTTCGTTCGTTCTGCCCTCGTCCGCCAGGGAGGGGGGAGGGGTTGGTGAAATAACGAGTAGGGTACATATTTCCGTAAGGCAGGCTGGCGTGAATCCACGGATATTTCAACAACCTCCGCTCCCGAGTTTTAGTGTTTAACCCTCGATCGTCTAGGGTCCACGGGGCTTGATGCCGAATACACTAATCGTCGATAAGATGCTGCATTGACGATTATGACTGCGCTGTTTTAAAACCGGACGAGGGCCTCTGAAACAAAACAACAACAACAACAACAACAAAAGGACGCCCCGCTAAATATTAGTGGGTTATTTTAAAGATTAATACCTAGAAAAAAAAACGTTTCCTTTTTATTGCAAATATTGAAATCTAGAAATACAGATCAATTTCATAATTATTTGAGACCACA
>JACATO010001250.1:0-24010 GCA_018389105.1 Nautilus pompilius | reverse complement strand
GTCATAATAAATGATTTGTGTACAAATATGGAACATTTCATGGTGAGTACCGCTTTTTGCCATCGGTGTACGAATATTTTTTAAAGAAAATGGTAGTAAACAGAGACCTGCCAAAAAGGAAGAAACATTTTCAGAAGATGTGAATTCGTTTACCGATGAAAACTAAGTTTTGTCCACATTTCCTTTAGATTTGTTACGAAGCATCCGATTGGTCACCTCCATCTGTGGTGGCGTTCTTGTTTTGTTAGTTGCACACGTGATAAAACTTTATTGCCAATGACTTCACAATCTAAAAGGCATAAAAGAGGCCAGAAGATGTTGCCCCCCTTCTATTTCATGATTTTTATCGGTCTTAAGAAATGTTTTTTTAAAGCGAGGCTGTTTGATTTCCCCACCCATGAGACTGGCCGTGACTGTCGGCCTGTGATCTGACGATGACGGTCTTAAATCACCTTCAGCCAGGATAGATATCTGCCTTCTTTTAATGGAACCCGAGCAGAATCAGGACCCGTCGAACCGTGTGGTAAAGTAGGTGTTGGTCCGACCGAACACCATGATAACGAAGATGAACAAAAACAAGGTAGCTACTTAAATGATAATAATAATAATAATAATAAAAAAAACATTCAGCAGTAATACACTTTAAGAGTGATTAGTAATTTAAAAAAAAAAAAAAATATATATATATTTTTAATCTATGACTCATAAAAGGGCTGGGAGGGGTTCGTTGTATGTATCGTAAACATTCCAACATTATCCGAAATTTTTCTTTTCACCTTTCGTGGCCGGAAATGCTGCCGTATACCAGATATCCACGCGCAGTTCGGACGGGACTAAGGGTGCGTGCACATCAAAGACGTCTGCAATCAATGCGTGGATGCAGGATGTCCCCGCTTTGTTGACAAAAACTGAATATTTCATGCCAGACTGAGATTAAAACGGACCCCTGAAAAGGATGTCGATAAATAGCTCTAAGCCCATTGTCTGGGTCAGAGAAGAGTTGTTTGTACATGACTGGAGCTCTCTTCACGGCGGAGAAACAAACAGCAGACTTACCACCGAATTCGGTACGAAATAAATTTTTAATGCCAGCTGTGCAAACTTTGTAACAAGCTGGCGGGTTGACTTCTTGGAGCCTGGGGAAATTTCACGGCCGCTGCCAAAAGCAGGAATTTAATTTAATCAAATGTTTTATGACGCCGAAGTATACGAAGCGGATCGAATAGGAGTTTTACGTGACGGAGTAGCTGTTTTTCTGCAAAAAACCGGAACGTAAAAACTGAAGGAAAGAAAAACACAAAAACGAAATGCATCTGGTTATTCGATGTTCGACTAATATGTCTTATTTACCATCCAAAAGTTTTAGAACACTTTGCTCAGCCGTATAAAACTCGCTCGTCGTCTAGGATATTTTTTTTTTTTTTTTTTAAAAAGAGGGAGAGGAAAAGACGGAAACTCAAAAGCTCATTACTATTTATTTGAAACAAAATATTTAAAATGTGAAGCTTTCTAAGCGTTCGGGAAAAAAAGAGATATGTCGCCCGGGAACGCGTTTATATATACGGTGATTCTAGTGATATCTGCTCGGACGGTCGCAGACTAATTTTACTTGATATTTACTGGCATTTACTGATAAAGGCGAACTTTCACGCACTACGTAGACTGGCGGGTTCGACAACGAATAAACGCAGTGTTTATTCTGTCTGTCTGTCTGGTGCTGGGCAGGACAGACGCCGCCGCCACCACCACCACCAGAATTCTGAACACAAACCGAATGCCACCATTTGGACAGAAACCATTTTCAGAGCAATCACGAAACCGGATAATACGAGAAGGCTCCAAACGTCGCCCCCCTAGAGGCAGGGCGCTTTAACAGAATCAGCGGGCTTAGCCGAACGCATTGGTCCGGTTGGGCGGACGTGTTTGCGTAGCAGCTCGCCCCACCCACCCAAAATCGGACAGCCGTTCCCCTCCCCTTTCTTTCAGATAAGAGTGCAAGGCACTTCCACCCCAATCCGCTCTTTCGACCACTGTGAGGTTCGAGAGCTCGTGATGCTTGCTGCACGTTCGGGTTGATCTCGACGACGTCCGCCTGCACTCTGCCTCGACTGTGTAGACGTTATGTCTCGGCGCTGCTGTTCCTCTCACCGGCTCCCTCCCCGACGGTCTGTCTGATTCATCTTGGATCTAACTACGACTCGCAGTCTGCTATCTGAACTTCCGAAGGCTATTCACGATTTCTTTGTTTGACCACAATATTATGCCTAGTTGCACTAAATTACGGTGGACGTCTGCAAATTGACTTTCCAGTATCTGTTACGGTGATTGTACACTAAACTAACATTGTGGAATGGCCATAAATCTCCCCGCTATTGTGCGACCGATCAGAACTGTTCATTTCCTCAATTTTGTGCAGATATTCCAAAATTTAACGACTCAAAATTCCACATAAATGTTGTATTATCTTAGGCAAATCACTTTTTGTATTTAAAAAATTTACTCTCAAAATAAAAGTTTTAAATTTTAATTAATATATATATATTCTTGCATTTGCAAGAAATTATTTTGAAATGCGTGCTGTAGCCCAGATTGCAGTTCACGAGAGTTGCTTCCCTTGTCATCCTTTTTTCGTATAAGAAATGAAATAGATAACGTTTAGTTTGCACAGCAGCCTAATATTTTAATGTATATTTTACTGGAAGTGAATCTGATTGCACTCGAAATGACTTACGTCTGCACGTATGAAAAATAGTGGGTAGATTATTAATATTTAAGCACTGGTAACAGCAGGATCCCGCTTCTGCTGCAATTTTGCGAGACGCCACACAGCTTTCTACGGTTGAGTTTCAAAACATGTGCGCTTTTATGGAGATATTCTGGCGGAAGAGAAACCCGGTCCTGCGTTCACCAACCCTGCACCTCGGTGCACTTTCTGACTCTGCAGAATCGGTTTCGTTTGTTGGTTATACTGTACAAGAAAGCTTTGGTGGTGGGGGGGCTAGAATTAGAAAATCATGTACCTGACGACTTGTACTTAGGTACAAGAGAGATTTAAAAATTAGGGAAAACAAGTAATTTCTTTGTCAGATTAGCTGGAGGATATTCAGTGGGCAAACGGCCCGGCCAGCGAAACTACCCGAGCTGGTGGTGGGGTGTGCGCACTGTTTGGACAGAACCACTACGGCAACCGCAATCTCTCGCCACCATTACATCGACGCCACCTACCATGAAGGCCGATAACCGTGTGATGCTTAACCTCACATCATGAAGTTGGGTGTCCGATAGTTCTCTAGGCGCCCGAGACTCTCCGACCACTTAGCTCCGCTGGGCTTCCCCAATTATCTTTACAACGGGGACCACTTCGGCAGGTCTTTCGGTGACGTCATCGGTCTGGGGACAGCGCGCATACAGTCGACTGGTGACGCGATTTTACGAATGACCTCTGTGCAAGAAAAGTCAGGTACTGCACAGCTGATGCCGGCCACATCCCGCGGGCGGGTGGCTCTTCTTCGCAGACTACAAGCAAAGACGATTACGAAATCAATGTTTTTTGTTGTTGTTGTTGTTTGTTTGTTTGTTTTCCAACCGTGGGATTCTCGATGGGGAGTGACGTGCTTTCAGCTGGAAGCCCATGGTACGAGGGCGTGATATCCACGTGTCTACGGCGATGTATTTTAAACCGTGAATCGACAACACGTGACTGTAGCTTAAGCATTTGTCACTTGTATATCATTTCCATAAAATATACCATCATCTCCAATATTCCTAGATTTTTGTGTGCCCAGTATAGAAACGTAATTTATAGATCGCTTTACCAAGATCTTATGTCCCGTATTATAGAATTTGCTGGTCTCAGCCGCTGATAGTGGGGCGGGCTTAAAAGTGAAGAGATGACGGTATGCCCTTGGCCTTCCTTATTCTTGATGATAAGGATCTGTAACAGTTCTGGATGCGCTGTCTTATTTCAAATAAGCGTCTTTCAGATTTTCGCTTTTCTTACATTTGGAAAGCGGAGAAAGAAGGTTTTAAAACTTCACGAAGGCGTAACATCGGTTCGTATCGTTTTAATTCAGAGTGATCGAAGAACTCAGCAATAGCGAAACTCCGCCCGAATGTTCTGACTCATAACTTTGTTTCCGTGATGCCGAAACATTATCTTTCTTCTCGAAGCGAAGGACAGGAGTACGTCGCGGAAACTCCATGTAATCTAACACGAGTTCATAAATGCAGTACCTTAGACTCTGATATCCGCCCGCCGTACAGGTCGCACCAAAGCTATTAGGATCCAGTGTAAATCGATTTTTCTATAAATGTGTGCAATGTGTATCAGGAGACTAGACAAGGTGGATTTTTCGCATCACTCTTCATATTTATTTTTCTTCGAAGACATTCATTCTTGTGTGAAAAACGTCGGTAGTCGGAGGCCGTATGTTGAGCCTTTGTAGAAGTATTAATCTGCTTCCGTCCCCAGAGGGTCGTGCACAGCACGTCATCCAGGCAGAAAACACTTGGTTCATCTATTGTTAGCGCTCTCCATCCTCCGTACAAAGTTATCTGCTGAAGCTGACCACGAACGTGACATTCGCCTTTAGTCCTATATTATCCAACTTAAATTTGATCGGTTCCAGCAAATAATCAAGCTACACTGGCGGCTCCGATCCAAAAAAAGAAAATAAACTAATACAATCAAATCACTATTTTATTCTCTCTAGTTCGTTGATTTCTCCCGAAACTACCAGATAGTCTCGCTGTGGCAGTTCTAGTCAGCACCAGTGCTATTTAATAGGCAGCCTGATTGCGACAAGAGCCGTCCCAGTTTAACTTGCCAACCAGACCTCGATGGGACGAGCAGGAAGTGCTGAAGCAGGTCGATTGTGTTTTGAAAAGAAACGTTCGTGTGTCTTTCAGGGTTTAGCAGACAATGGTAACCATGTATATCGTAATCGTCTTTGCTGTCATTAGCAGTTTATACCGCGTAGTTCACAACAGATTGCCCCTCCCCCATCCTCCTGGTATAGGACCCCAGATCTGTGGGCATCGTACTCGACACGATGTGTGCAGTGCAGTTTGGCAGAAATTTCCTGTCGCCACGCAGAGATATGCGCACCAAATGAAGTCATTCAGCACCGAAAGCAACAGGACGTGGCAGGGTAACTTCCCCCTTCTGACGTTCGGCTTGTAACTGTCGAAATCAACCGCATCCTCGTTGACGATACGCCGTTGGCAATAGTCTAATGACTCAACGGCGGTCTGTTTAAAAACGCCGAGTGATGCTGAGTAGAGAATCTTCGCGTCTTCTCGTCTTATTTAACTCGAATGGAAGCAAGCTGCCAAAACCACGCGGAACTACCGGTTAAAGTGTCGGTCAAAGTCTCAGCAGAGTCCTGATTTACCGCTGACTGGTGACAAGATAGCACTGGCTCCAATCGCCTGATTTAAGAATATCCAAGAATGACTTTAATATCAGTACGTGCGATTGTTTCGAAGCCGTGAACTTTGGAGAGAAAAAAAGTACCGGTATGGATGCAGAGATTAAACAAAAAAATAGTTGCATCCTGTTGCGGTACCATAGCAACGAGTTACTGATTAGCTGCACAGCTGATTCTTGAGATTAAGAAAAATGAACAATGGCTGAATGCGATAATCTGTGTCTGCGACGGACGAAGTAGTGATCATAGGTGAGTGCACGAATTCTACTTTAGAAAACGAAGTTCCATCTCGCTACTTGCTGAAGAAGAATTTGTTTTGCTTTCTTGTCTTGTAATAAAGGTAGGCGTGTGGCACTATATCTTGTTCGAATTCGTATCCGGGTAGATCGAAACATAAACGCGATTTTCTTTCCCCGTCGGGGTTAGGAAACGGGTAAAAATTATAAAATTCGTGTCTTAGGCCTCCGTGGAATAACACACGAAATTCGAAACCGTGAGAGTTTAGTTGTCACGTGAAGGAACTGCTGGGATAGCTGCCATGTGACGTTAGCTGTCATGTGACGTCTCTTGGAGACTCGTAGCTTTACACGATAGTTAAGAAAATTTGTGGTGATTTATTGTTGTTTTTGCTGGAACAGACATTGCGAATATTTTAATTTTTGTTTTCCTTATTAAAAGTACTATAAAAAATACGGAAAAGCCAGGCGTCAACAATAGCAGTTGAAAAGGTCAGATAAGCAGAATTTTATTCTTCTTTGTTTTTTTTTTTTAAAGTTTTTAATTTTGATTGGATTTACCTAAAAGATTACTGGCCAGTAATTCATTCAACACCGGGGCTGCTCAAAGGCGGGTTAACAGATTCTAATTAAGGCTGGTAAAACTGGGAAATCAGGTTAGAGAAATAATCACAGACAGAAGGACAAGAAATGGTTGGACGAGATGGCCTGGTAATGGAGTTTCGGGCGACATTTCTTAATAATGTAATGTTTCAACAAGATGAGTGGAGGTTTCCGGAAGGTGACAGTGTATCGCACCTTATCAATGGCTCAATTGGTAATTATCTAAATTATTCTAATCGAGTATGTGAAGGATGTTCTCCCGAGACCCGTCCCAATCGAAGTCTATGATTCCAATGTTTTGCCGCGGAGTCAACCATTAAACTGCCCGGTTTAGACAATCGATTGCCTCCGTTCTATCCGCACATTACGCTTGTGTGTAAATGCAATTAATCAAATTATATCCTCTTAAGCGAGATGGCAATTTTCCAATTAACTTGTAATCATATTGTCGGACAATATGACATCCTTTCTTGGAAAGTCAGGGACGGTGCCGCAACCAATAGCTGCCACATCCCATTCGCCTTACTGGATTTTACCAACTCTCCGGTGTTGAAAACCAAATTAATGGTATTATATCCCAACATGTCGATAATGAAGGATCTCTCGTATTCCAATTACATTGGATTACTGGGTGGAATTATAGCACATAACCGTCCGTCACGTTACATTGTGGCGTGGTGCTAGGCATACACTCAGTCTAGCTTACCTGCCACAGCTTCCTCTTCGTCAGGGCGAACAATGTGCGCTAACTCGTCGTCCGGGCGAATTCTCAGATCTGCAGGCTTTACGAAGTTAGTCAATCTGCAAATTGCATTTAGGATACTAGTTTAGGGCGAAAAATTACATCCTCCTTTCAACTGGGAATCAGCGCAAGAAAGTAGAGAAGGGGTTGGTGGGACGGACCGCTTGCTGTTATGCCAATAAGTCGAATTTATTTTAACTAATATTTTCTTCTCCCTCCCCCCCTCTCTCTCTCTCTCTCTCTATTTTGCCGACAAATCAAATTTGTGGAGTGCGCTCCTACGAAAGCGAATATAATTAATCACTGATTGATTTTTGTTTACGCTGAAATCGACTTTTGGAAAGAATCGAAAATCAGAAGCTCTTGTTGCCCGAATAAAAGTGTCGGGCGGTTGGAGTTGATTATTTTAGACTAAAAAAAAATGAGACGGAGGAGGATGAGGAGGAGGAGGAGGAGGAGGAGGATAAAAAAAACGAATTCTAATGCAATATTTTGGGTTTCGTGAAATGTGGAAACAAACGATAACAGGCGATACTGGGGGAAAAAAGAGATTAATTAAAGAAAAATCGTAGCCAGAGTACTTAAGATCCGACACCGGTGGAACCAGGGAAAAGATTACCTAACGCATACAATTGTAAGTTTAAAAGAAAGTTTGTTTTTTTTTTTGTGGTTCAAGCTGCTATCGATTAAAACCGGGATTATTTAATAAATGAAAAAAAAAATTTTTTACAAACTTCTAAGAGCACCTAAGGCAGAGAGAGAGAGAGAGAGAAAGAAAAAAATTTTCTTTTTCTTTTTTTTAAAAAAAAAAACAAAAAGGAGAAACGGGTCTCGGTCAACACGATGCCGGCTACAGTTCGCGCTCTCTAGCGTGTGGAGGGAAGAATCGTCAAAGATAATCAAGCCGGTGGATTCCAATCAGTCTATGGTGCTGTAGGGTTGCTTGTTGTGTTTTCTCTCTCTGTAATCCCGATAGACTATTACCAGATAAGGATATAAAGCAGATGGGAGATACTCCATTTTTAAATCTGTCCCCTAAACTGATATACAGACCAGAAAACACACCTTTCTTGATTGGATATTAGTAATCCATGTCAGTGACTTTGGAAATCAAAATCCTATTTTCTTTTTACAGGAATAAAAGTATTTTAATGATTCGATGTTGACAGGTTAAATCAGGTTTACAATAAAAAAAAAAACATATAGTAAAATTTCTTAATTTGATATAAAAGATTTTTTTTTTGAAATTCGACTGCATTTCTGTTTTTGTTTATTAAAGGTTTAGCGCGCGCCCCTACCTGTATACCACCTTATCCCACTACCCTTCAGATCTGCATTACTCAGCACAGGTTGAGCCACTGGGGCTGTGACAATTAATGTAACGAAAAGTCTCCAACCCCACGCGTTTTGCATTAGGAGAGTGTCGACTGAATACTAGCTGGTATGTAAATACTAAATACTAGTTCAGTGCTATAGTGAACTAGAAAAAACAACAACAACCAAAAAACAACGTGTTATGAAGAGGGTTAAAGGCCAAACATCACACGTTATAGTAATTATAGTAAGCTGAAGAAATACTACTAGACTAACTCACCGGCTTTCTATAGCTGCACTTTATATAGATTAAATTATTATTTGCATCAACTTTTCTTTTTTTTTTTGGTTGCTTTTTTTTAATATTGTTACTGTAGGCAGTAAAGGTAACTACGAGTAATTGCGAAAAGAAGCGATTTCTTATGCGAAGGACAAGATGCTCTGGGGTCCGAAACTCGTGACGACTCACGTGACCAAGTAACTGTTGTTTTTCCTTCTTCTTTCAGCTTAAAAGTGTTAAGTTGCAGTCACGGAATTAAAGACCCAGAAAAGTTATAAATATTTTACGAGTTTTGAGTTACAAACAATTTACGTTAGTGATTACTTTTTTTTAAAATTTTTTGTAAAGACATTAATAGAAACTTAATATATAAAGTGTTGGAGATTCTCTATCGAAACATCTTGAATCCTGGAGAATTGCTTGTTTACACAGAGGGTTTTTTAATAAATAAATTGCTATTATTGTCTTTCAATTATCAACATGTGATTATTCTCCTGGTTGACAGACATTTCGAGCTTCTTTTATTCCTCCATGCATTTGGCATCATCGTCATGTGATAAGAGCAAGCATTTACTCTTCGCCTTCGTAGTAATAGTAAGGATAATCGCCAGCCAGCAAAATGTCTTTGAATAAAGCTGAATAATTGTGTCGTGTATCGGACAGGCCAAGGCTGGTCACGTGATCGCGATGCTTGCCTCGACCGGTGCTCGCTAGGGTTAGACGTAATAATAGTAGTTGTAATAGCGGTGGTATTAATACATAGCAGTCATTGTCCTTTTTAATGCGTGCGCATCGGCAAAGGGAACAGAAAAAAAAAAACAACAACAACAACAAAAGACGGTTTTCCGGGTTGTATGTTTTCCCCATTCCTTTACTATCTTGGAGAATGTCCGAACGCGCCGGGGACAAACAGACCCGTCGGGACGCCTTTCAGAAACCTTAGACCGACAGGAGGGAGAACCACGAGAGTAATACTCCGAGATGTCGGGACACCATCATCCAAGAAAGCAATATCTGATTTGATTCAATACCAGCCGCAGCATACGAACCCAGTCCTTTTCGCTTTAAGATCATGGTGTTCCCATATTTACTGGATAACAAACCTCGTTTCCATTCAAAACCCGTAAATCTGTCTGTATTATGTATTTTAAATTCGCCCATTAGGCCCTGTATTGGTTTCTCCGTAGTCACGAATCAAGTCCTTCACAGCCACAGAAATTCGTTTATCTCAACCAGTTAATTCCGTCAAATATCCCCATCCTCTCCTCTCTCTCTCGTCTCTCTCTCTCTCTCTCTCTCTCCGCTCTCTCTCCATCATCTCTCTCACTCGCTCTCTCTCTCCATCTTCTCTCTCTCTCTCTCTCTCTTCTCGTCTCTCTCTCTCTCTCTCTCTCTTCTCGCTCTCCCTCTCCATCATCTCTCTCTCTCTCTCACTTCTCTCTCTCTCTCTCACTCACACACACACAGCAACTCTCTCTCTCTCTCTCTCTCTCGCTCTCCTCTCCCTCCGTCGTCTCGCTCTCTCTCTCTATCTCTCTCTCCTCTCTCTCTCCACTCTCTCTCTCTCTCCATCTCTCTCTCTCTCTCTCTCTCTCTCTCTCTCTCTCTCTCCCCTCTCCATCAATCTCTCTCTCTCTCTCTCTCTCAATCCTCTCTCTCCTCTCCTCTCTCTCTCTCTCTCTCTCTCTCTTCTCTCTCTCTCTCTCTCTCTCTCTCTCTCTCTCCTCTCTCTCTCTCCTTCTTCCCCATTATCAATAATAGATTTCAATCTTACGAGAGTTTGACTTTCATAAATATTTTTTTGAAAACCAAAGCTACTTTCGTACCGATAGCGGTAACAAGGAACTAATGTCCATTAGGCCGAACAACATACTTAGGTCTGTATGAATAGCTTTTTTTCCCCGTGTTTTAAATCTGTATCGAGGCATTTTTATTGATAATTAAACTTGACTATTTAACATCGTTACTTAAAAAACAGAGCATTTAGCAAACGAGTTTTGTATTAACAGGTCCCTTTCAATGCCTTCGAGTAATATGGTTTCTGATTTGACAGATATCGGTTCGAGTCAGTGAACAACTATGACGAGATCGAATCGTGTGTTTGTTTTCTTTTTTAATGCGCTTAAGCAAAGCAGGATTTTCCATTAGTTATATCTTGTTCGGGGTGGCACTTAATAAGGTTCGTGCGGGGATACAATAATTCCCATTCTTTCCCATTCATCTGGCAAAGTTCGTGGATGACGGCTTTCGAGTGGTTTGGTCTCGGTGTGATATCGGAAAATCCGAAAGAAAGATCGGATCGCGCTGACTTCAGGACGGTGCATAGATGAGCCATATATATATTGCTGAATTTCGCGGATTTATTCCGCTCTAATTCTCCTATGAAATCCCGGATCTGTTTGACCTAAAACTGGTTCCCATTAAGCTTAAAAGTTGCAAAATTCTCTTCTACCCTTCGATATTTCCTGACTTTTCTCAGTTTGGCGTCATGAACCTACCACTCCATTTGCAAACATAACGTTACCCGCGATATTCACCCATAGAATTTTCAATGCCATTCTTTCACTCGATCGTCTATTTTTATTATCATCTATTATGTCAACAACGAAAAAAAATCGCTGCTTCACCTGCCGGCACAATAATCTGTAAACTGTCCCTGAAAAGTCGGTAGGTACTCATTTACTCTTCAAATCGTTTCTCTGAATTAGAGCTACGAAAATCAGGAGCCGTCTCGAGTGGTACGTCTCAGGGCGAGAAAGTTCCACGGAGATGGACAAGGACACGGAAGCGGTAGAGGGAAGAAAAAATTGTCAGAAACGGACTGATCGGGATCGCCGTGAGTTGTCCTCCTCTGATGAGTTTGAAGACACTGGAGCTGCATCTGCCAGGGGTAGGGCACTGAATTCTTTCTCAGAGCCTTTGGCTTCTAATTCGGATGAGAACCTTCAAGTGGAAAGAACCTCGATGTATAAATTTGAATCCCGACATCATCAAAATGGTTGCTTGGACCTACCTGGTATGATATTTCTCGTAGTTATAATATCGCATCAGCATTTTGTCTCTTTACACCATCTGCAATTAAAAAATGCAATACTGCAAATGACCAATTTGAAAGGCAGGCGTGTACTTTGTGGTGAGTGGAAGATGGTTTAGCTTTGTTAGCTGCAGTGTAGAGATCCAAAGGAGAAGCAGCTACATCAGTCTAACCTGCTGAGGCGGGCGGAAGATCCCTGAAGATGCTGTGAACTCTTCGAATAAGGTAAAAGAAAAAAAAAACCTTAGCACCTGCAGCGATTGATTTTAACCATAACCTTCAACACAACTGAAAAAAGACAAACATGCAAGTATATAATTATTTCCTTTCAAACAATGTCAATAAGACAAACATAGCCTGTGTAGAATGGAGCGGCTTGTATCTATGCAAACGTTGTGTGCATTCGGCTCTACTCGTACAATATAGATCCATAGTTCTGTCGTAATCAGACACTTACAAAGTAATCTATAGTTTTTTTTCTATACTGAATACTTTGTCCTGTTGCAATTGTTTGCATAAATATAATAAAATGAAGTTTACATCAATTTCTGACAATAAAACACTAGTCATTGAAAGTTATGCTATGTAAAATCAATGGGTTTCCTCATACAGCTACACAAAGAAGGTTCATTTGGCACCTTCCACAAACTACCTGAAGAGTAGGTGGGCACCGGAAGTCGTGTCCCCATCGAACCGCACACGGTGAGGACTCAGTGGCGCCCCACCGATCGATACGGTTGTGGGGAGGCATCAAGGGAAGGGGGTGAATGGCTAAACAATGTAACACTACTATTGTTTGCGTCACAAGACGTTTCCTCGCGATGTCGGATACTTAGTCAAATCAGAATCGTATGGAAACGGCTGGGAGATCGCCGTCAAGGGGTTAACATCACCAGGCCTGAACGGCTTGAAAAACTAATAGCCTCGCGGGGAAATTAGGCGTTACTATTCGGGCAGAATTAATTTTAATTTTAATAAATGGCTTTCAAGGATTATCTCATAAAAACAAACTCGATGGCTTCGCGATGCGCTCAAGTCAGCTTGCTCTTGCTGTTCTAGGGATAGATTAATTGTATAAATAAATGTTCTAGAATAACACGTTTTATCATTTTTTTTCTAAATCCGACAGATCAATAAAAATTGGTTTTATAACCAACCCGCCCAACTCTTAGGCTTACTGTAATTCCATTAGTGGAACATCGCACATTGGACGAAACAATCAATTATGGTCGAGTCCTTTAAAAAAATTAAGGTGAAGTAAGTTTTGTTCCAGGTGTTTTATGAAAGATTTAATTATGGTCAGTTACAGCAATCGCCAATTGAGTCGCGGTCATGAGTACTTTCTACTGTAAAACTACGTAGGATTAAGGTACAGGCGATCTTGCTTTTCTTTTTAAGACACCTGGTAGCACAGATGACATTCGGTAGGGGAGACCACCGGAGCTAGCTAACACTAAGGTAAATTCTTACAAAACAAGTCATTCCTTAATTAAATGTATGGACGAGGCTATAATCGACGTCGCTCGCACAAGATCAAAGAATATAACGATAACTTTTGCTCATTAATACATTTAATTAGAAATCACTGTTTCCATAACAACAATCCCCGGCGGTCTTTTCCTATGTTCTACTCTTCCTCTTCTCACATTTCGGTTTTTTTTTTTTTTTTTTTTTGTTAATAATCACTAATTCCCGTAACAGAGTGAAACAAAACCAGGAATACATCTCTGCATTCTCTCCATCATCACCTCGCTCTCTCTCCATCTCTTCATCATCACCTCTCTCTCTCTCCATCTCTCCATCATCTCTCTCTCTCTCACTCTCCATCTCGCCATCATCATCTCTACTTCCACATCTTTTCCATCTCTCTCTCTCTCTCTCTCCTCTCTCTCTCTCTCTCCTCTCTCTCTCTCTCTCTCTCTCTCTCTCTCCATCTCTTCATCAACACCCTCTCTCTCTCTCCATCTCTCCATCTCTCTCTCGCTCTCCATCTCTCTTCTCCATCTCTCTCTCGTAAAAGAAACATTATTTCTGTTTAAAAAACAAGACACAAGCTCGGTAAGCAGTTTTTCTATTTCACCGAATGAAGGAAAAACCCAAATCAAATTTTCCGCTACAATTCAAACGACTTTCGCCAGGAGCTCGAAGGAGTAAGCGGCGAGAGCGATCGTTCACGCCTCACGACGCTAACAATACATGCTTGAAACATTATGTTTACAGAACAAATAAACTGAGACGGGAATGACCCCTTTCCATGCCCTTAAATAAATTAATAAAATACACAAAAAAATAAGATAAAAAGTTTGACATATAACACTAAAAGTTTAATAACATGCACGTTTATAAAGCTAACAACCCGGCCGGGATAAAAGAACCGTATGGCACCACGTGAAGCCGGTAGAGAATTAGCCATACTTCCGGTTTTTAGTTTTATGATGTTTTCTAACAACCGACGACGGAACGGACTGATCTTATTATCCGTATGCGGTGTGTGGTGTGTGTGTGTGTGTGTGTGACACGAGAGAAGGGACAGCGGTAAGATTGCGATATTTAAGGGGCAAACATCGACGTAGTATCTTATTTTGCATAACTACTGCTCACTGTAGACTAATCCTGACCAGGAAGTGACGTCACTTCTACGGTGACAGAACGACAGTTTCCGATGCCTACGTTCAGGAAATGAAATACCTCCCTCTGTGTTATTTTCGTTTTGTCGGGTTTATGTCTGCACTATGAAAAAAAAAAAACATTTTGAAATATTTTTTAAAAGAATATTTGTTAATCACGTGAGTCATTACGTCTTGCACATGTACAGAGTTTCCAGAATGTGATGTTACAAACCGAATCCTGACTTTTGGTTCCGTACTCGACGGCAGACAGTCAGCGGAAATGCATAATCACCGCGCCTGCGTAATAGCAAACCGGAAATGGAGGAAGCTTAAATTAATTTCAAAAAAGATTTCTTTGTTATATTTTTTATTTTGGTTACGTTCAGTTATTTACTGCTACAGCGCTTAATAAATTTTTTTTAAAAAAGTTTTTAAGTAGTCTTTGGAAATAAATGAAGAAAAATCCCGTTTATGAATGAGATGAATTTGAATTTCTGTACATCATCGTTTCTGGCGCTGTTCCCCTTTACGTCAGTGATGGTCGCGCCCCCTGCTGTTGTCTTGCTGATTCAGTTGCCCGAGACTGTTGGAGCGCTTCATCTGGATGCCCCTTATCATTTCGATTCTCCCGTTGAAACGGAAATCGCGATATCACCGCGGAAAATGACAACGCAACACCTGGAACTGTTCTACAAACACCTACTAATTTAGAATGGAGATTGGAGAGAGAGAGAGAGAGAGAGAGAGAGAGAGAGAGAGAGAGAGAGAGAGAGAGAGAGAAGGAGAGAGAGAGAAGAGACGTAAAGGCGGCTTGCGATCGAGGGGATTATCTCCCTTCGGTGCCATTCGAAAAAAATGGCTTCGCTTCCTGCATTCCGTTGCGACGACTGCCGCGCATTGGAACTGTAAAACGAGTTCTGTTGATTTATGCAGAATATGTCAGTCAGGGGTTTAAAAGGAACAGGAGACCGGTGAGAATGTTCGGGTGTATGGAGCCAGCCATTGCACGCGCTATGACGCTGCCGCTAACATGGGCAGCTCAGCTGGGAGAGAGAACAGGGTTCAACAGATGAAGGCACGGTGCAGTAGAGGCGGAGGGAGAGCAAAATCCCCATTAACTGGCAAAATTTTCTGGGTAATTTCATTTCTACAGCATGCGGAAGAGCGCGGCTCTCCGACGAAGGCGGACTCCACACCGCCACCAGCCTGATATTACATCTTAGATTCCTCGTCCTCTAACCAGGTATGTTCTAACGGGGGGAGGGGTTCCACCCTCAGCGCGCATGCCAAATCACGTGCAAGCTTACTTCTGGTTTTAATTTGTAATTCTAGAAACGATAAATGCTAAATACTATTAAGGATCGCGCGTGGTCCCAACGTCCGTAATTAAACAGGGCGTTCCGCTCCTTCAGCAAAGAGGCATCACGGGAAATATTTTTCAACTTTAACATCAAAGACAAAACAAACAAAAGAAAAAAAAATGGCCAACCAACCTTACGCTCGCTGCCCTGATCGCGTCCTATACACGAGTCCAGGTTGTCTCCCCTGACGAACACACTCTCACTCGTGGCCAACCCACCTTACGCTCGCTGCCCTGATCGCGTCCTATACACGATTCCAGGTTGTCTCCCCTGACGAACACACTCTCACTCGTGGCCAACCCACCTTACGCTCGCTGCCCTGATCGCGTCCTATACACGAGTCCAGGTTGTCTCCCCTGATGAACACACTCTCACTCGTGGCCAACCCACCTTACGCTCGCTGCTCTGATCGCGTCCTATACACGAGTCCAGGTTGTCTCCCCTGACGAACTCAACTCTCACTCGTGGCCAACCCACCTTACGCTCGCTGCTCTGATCGCGTCCTATACACGAGTCCAGATTGTCTCCCTGACAACACACCTCACTCGTGCCAACCCACCTTACGCTCGCTGCTCTGATCGCGTCCTATACACGAGTCCAGCGTAAAAACTTTAAAATTACTGGCAGACTTTAATTATAACCAAACTGAGTTATAGTTTGTTTTCTCATTAGGAACGTATCATTTTTATATTTTAGGCAGGATTCCCTTTAAAACAAACTGAAAGACTGCTTATGAAATATATAACATCACAAAAAAAAAACCGCTCAAGGATAAAATATATACATTTTTTTTTTCCATTTCTAAAAATTGTCTATATATTCCGGGCGCAGAAATGCCTAGCTTTTCGAGTGTCTGATGAATACATTTAATGTGAATGGGTTTTATCAGCTGGTAGCCGAACTCGTGACTTGACGTCATTACTCCCTCTATTTTTGAGCCCCATTTTTAGGTGGATCGGTGAAACCGCCCATCACGTCCGGCGCTGGATCGCTGATCCACTTGAAAAAGGAGACTGCGTGGCGCATTTATCACCACTCATATCGAAGACGAAGGTTACGAGATTGGATTCTACCTCGTCTCTTTCCGGTTGCCGTAGAGACGATTTAAGAAACAAAGCGATGGAAAGAGAGACTGAGACTGCGGAATCAATGTGCGGGTGAGTGAAGAGAGATGGAGAGAGAGAAGGTGATGATGGAGAGAGAGAGAGAGAGAGAGAGAGAGAGAGAGAGAGGGGAGAGGGGGAGGGGCAAAGAAAATATTAGGAAATATTATAACGAAAACAAAATAATTTAAATGGAGAAGGAAGCTGAGATAAATAAACAAAGAGTCAATTAATAAAATATTATATATATATAGGTGGCGCGGTAGTCGGGTGGAGGTTTGCTATCAAACTCTAAATTACTTTCTGAAATGTGACTTGGTGGCGCAGTTGTCCGGCAATAACCTGTTTTAGTTTAGATGAGCATAACTTTATGTGTGTGTGTGTGTGTGTGTGTGTGTGTGTGTGTGTGTGTGTGTGTGTGTGTAAATTTAATCGTGATGAATGCTATAAATGTGGACAGCCTTCCTGGCTATCTATAAAGCTCGCGCTTCGTGACTACCCCTGCATCCAGAAATTGTTCATTTCCTCTGACTTACGTCGAAACTCTGTGCCGATGAGAGACGTCAAGAAAGCGCAAGTTTCTCTCATCTCTCTCTCTCATCGACTCATCATCCTCCTCTCACTCAGCCCTACAGAAGGGATCCCCTCCTCCCTCCCGAGCATCTCTCAGCTCGCTCTCTCCTCCTCCCGTCCCTCCAAGTCTCTCTCTCTTCCCTCCGTCTCATCAGTCGTCGATCTCCTCTCTCCTGTCTCTCAGTCCTCTCTCTCCATCCCCTCCCTCCCTCACTCTCTCTTCCTCCCTCCCTCCCGCCATCTCTCTCTCACCTCTCCCCCCCCTCCCTCGCGATCTTCTCTCTCTCCCTCCCTCCTCTCCATCGCTCTCTCTCCCTCCCTCCCTCCCTCCCAGTCTCTCTCTCTCTCCCTCCCTCTCTCCAGTATCCTCTCTCTCTCTCTCTCTCCCCTCTCCCGCCATCCCTCTCAGTCCATCTCTCTCCATTCCTCTCCCGCCTACCAACCATTCTCTCGTACAGTCGATCCTCTCGTCTCTCTCTCTCTCTCTCTTCTCTCTCTCTCTCTCGCTCTCTCCTCTCTCCCTCCCTCCCTCTCTCCAGCATATCTCTCTCATCTCTCTGGCAGGACTCCTGTGGGAGAGTAGCTACCACATCGTTTTGTATCGGCGGAAATTAACGACTGCCCCGTACCGCATGGCAGGTGGGCGCGCTGGGGTGGAGGAATGCAAACACGACTGGTTTAGCTGGAATGGTCGGTCTCCGGCTGACGTCATCCGCCGTACCGACACGCCACTTTGGCACGGAGTCGATGCCAGAAATACGGTTGACGGAGAGACTCGCTGCGTGACCAACCGGACAGTCTGAGGCTCGGAGAAAAAGATGAGGGGATGGGTGGGAAGGGATTAAAGAAAGAGAAAGCAGCATTCCCGGCATGGACACGGAGAGACTGTTCAACAGGCGGTACAATTAGAAGAGCTCTGCAGCGGGGTGATGACGGAGCACAATGAATAAACTAGGTTATTTCGCTCGGAGACGTGTAATTATGTCTGCGGAGTCAGGTCTCTTCGTGGAGCTGTTTCGTGGGATAGCTTCTTGTTTTTTTTATGGAATTATTTGCATGCTGTAGATAGGCATAAGCTAGAGGTTTTCCGTTTTCTGTGATTTGCTTTTTTAATGGAAAAAAAAAAATTCTAATCAATAGCGCACCGCAGTCCGTTAAGGTGCCCCCTCCACCCTGCAGATGTCGTTCAGTGTGGCGCTGTTCAGGGAATAGAATATTTTAAAAAATTATATTAATTTTTTTTTTATTTGCGTATTTGGAGAATTTTCAGCTTTAATAATAATAAATAATATAATAATAAGAATAATAATAATAATAAAAATAATAATAATAATAATAAAGGGAATAAAAGGGAAACGCGGTAGCCACTGGTTAGCCTGTCTACTGAATTGTAAGCGTCCAGAGCTCGCGTTTGTTTACTCCAAGAGATCGGTTTACTTTGGCGAAAATTCCTGGCGCGGGCTCTTCCCGTTCCGCTTCTCCAGGGTCACGCAGGTTTCCTCCCACATCTATGAATGAGGACTTCTTCTGGTAGGGGTTCCTCTGACGACGTGTCGACCTCCCAGCATCCGGATGATCCGTAGTCCATGAAAATTACAATCCCGGGCTTTTGATCAACCGAGCAGCTAAGCACCGCGCTAACAGCCAGAGCTTCGCATCGCTGATCAGCCGCTCTGTCGTCACTCTGCTGTTCATCTGTTTTGGGAGATATTTAAATATTAATCAAGCAGGAAATCACGCCAGTGACGCGGTCGATGTAGCGGGACAACTGCTCCCTCTCGCCGCCACGCCCCGCCCCGCCCCACGTTCGCTACCGCAGATGGTGACGCGATTCCCCCATAATTTCACAACGCACGGACTTCCTGCCTGGGACCGGCCCCCACAAGAAATTCCAGTGTTCGGCATATGACGTCTGATCCGAGGGGCGGGGAGTTTAACCTATTAGCTGCTTTCTCTCCATCACTCTCTCTATCTCTCTCTCTCTCTTCTCTCATCTTCTCTCTCGTCTCTCTCCATCTCTCTCTCTCCATCAACTTTCTCCATCAACTCTCTCTCTCTCGTCTCTCTCTCTCTCTCTCTCTCTCTCTCTCTCTCTCCTCTCTCTCTCTCTCTCTCTGTCTTGACGTCATCTCTCTCTCTCTCTTCATCATCTCTCTCCTCTCTCTCTCTCTCTCTTCTCTCTCCATCAACTCTCTCTATCTCCATCAACTCTCTCTCCCTCTCTCTCTCTCTCTCTCCATCAACTCTCTCTCTCCAGCAACTTTCTCTATCTCTCTCCACCTCTCTCTCTCTCTCGTATCCGGGTGTCTGTCCCTCCTCTAAACCCCGAGAAAATCGAGTCGAAAGCTCCTCTGCGCTCAGGAACGATGTCAATGCGAGTGAACAAAGTTTAGCGATAGATACCGAGGTTCGTCGGCGCTGCGCTTCGACGCCATTCCGGGTTTTCCGTCGACCCTCTTTGGCCCCCCCCCCCCCCCGATCGGCTTCCGTAACGGCCAGTTAATGTTGAGTATACTAGTTCTCCGTCACCTACGACGTATATCCGACCGAGCGCGTGACGTGGGCGAGGATAGCAACAAGAGCGAGCCAATCAGTCGGCGACCATCCTTCAACAAATAAACATGGCCTTTATTCCCCCCCCCCAATATTGGGATTGGCGGACCTTTACGACAGTTTACTGATGACCGACACGGACGATTACCTTTACGTATCGTAAAAAATCGCAGGTACGAAAAACGAAGCACCCTGACAGACAAAGGCGTCGGCACCCTTTAAAGTCGAGCCCGTTTGGCCCTTGTTCTGCAGTCAGGTAACAGCTGACGAGCTGCCAACGACGCATATAAATAACTTTTCATTTACGACTTGCCGGAAACGATCGATATAAGCGGCGGCCATTAGTTAATTTTTTTAAAATAAAAAAATGACGTCACCTTAATAAAAAGTGAGTCTCCGCTTTTCTCCGATTTCCTGTTGAGGAAACGAATGCGACACGGGAGGGGAGGGGAAGAAACGACAACAACGCCGTGCAAAACAAAAACAAAAAAAAAAGGGAAGAAAGAAGCAGATTTAACACGAACCCGAGGGGGGGGTCCCCTTCGATTCGCTCTGCCTCCGACGAGGTCTCTGCGGAGCGGCTGCGAGGTAAAATATGAATTAAAAATTTATTGGAAACCTTTTTGGTTGGAAGGCTTCCAGGAAGGGGGGGGGAGGAGAAGGATTGGCTGCTGTTCAGCCGTCTGAACCCTAAACTCCGAGGGAAAACTGACGGGGCTCTGTTTACAGAGAGGGGAAATCCCATTCGGAAGACCCGTGTAAACAAGCATTTGCAAGTATTTAGTTGCGCATTATACAAAAGAAGAGATCTAAATCCCGTAGGCGTATTAGCGTATACCCGGACAATAGGCATTAGCTTTTACCATTGAAGCACCCGGAACACATTAATGACGAGATGCACTTTACTGCAGCGGTGAAAGGGGAATGAAGACCGTACTTGGGTCAGCGTACACGGCGAAAACTCGCTCGGAATAATCTAGAATGGAATCCCGAAAATTCTCAGCATTTACATTAGAGATATTATTATTATCTATTTTTTTTTAACCATAATTGAATGTTCAGTCTTTCTGAACACAGATTACAGGAATATGTTATAGTTGTCTTCCTGTGTATTTATACAGCAAAGTTAATTTACGGATTTGAAGCTATTTAACTGGTTCAGATGACTTGTAGCCCGCGACACACAACGCTGTTACATAAATATGTAGAGAAAACCTGGATTTAGGATTTTAAAAAGGAGAGAGAGAGAAATGACGTCAATACACAGAGAGAGAGATGGAGAGAGAGAGAGATGACGTCAATACACACACATAGAGAGAGATGACGTCAGTAAACACACATAGAAAGAGAGATGACATCAGTACACATATATAGAGAGAGAGATGACCTCAGTACACACACATAGAGAGAGAAATGACGTCAGTACACACACACACATAGAGAGAGATACGTCAGTAACACACCATAGAAAGAAGATGACATCCAGTACACATATATAGAGAGAGAGATGACCTCAGTACACCACCATAGAGAGAGAAATGACGTCAGTACACACACACACATAGAGAGAGATGACGTCAGTAAACACACATAGAAAGAGAGATGACATCAGTACACATATATAGAGAGTGATGACCTCAGTACACACACATAGAGAGATGACGTCAGTACACACACACATATAGAGAGATGACGTCAGTACACACTCATAGAGAGAGAGAAATGACGTCAGTACACACACACATAGAGAGAGATGACGTCAGTACACACACACATAGAGAGAGATGACGTCAGTAAACACACATAGAAAGAGAGATGACATCAGTACACATATATAGAGAGAGAGATGACCTCAGTACACACACATAGAGAGATGACGTCAGTACACACTCATAGAGAGAGAAATGACGTCAGTACACACACACATAGAGAGAGATGACGTCAGTACACACATATAGAGAGAGATGACGTCAATACACAGAGAGAGAGAGAGAGTGAGAGAGAAGCAATTACATCTGAAGCTTTTCGGTTTTTTTCCTGCCACCGTAATGGATTCGAACCGAGTGGTATGTATCACTCACCTGATATTTTCGCTGCCAGACAGGTCGGTCGGATACAGCGCTGGTAATTTTAACGTGCGACAAAACAAAAAGATGGTACACTGGTACCTTAGCAGTTTGGCCATCAGCATGCGTGGCTTTGAACGTGTAAGATGATACAGTCGCATATTTTGCAGATGCATGCGCATTGAAAGCTCCGGAAAGATGAGAACAACGAAGCTTTCTGCGAACACGTTCCCAGGAAGGCACCCGTAGGTGGTCGATTCGTGCCTAGGTTCGTCCTCGTCAGCATAGCCGCAAAAAGATTTGGTATCAGTGGGAAAGTGACCATAAGAAGGCAATATCGCGTAGGAAAAGAAAAAAAAAACTTAGAGGGAGAAAAATGCGGCTTGAAAAACTTCGGAAGAAGTCCCAGGTTGCTCTACTAAGACGTGCCAGGAATCACCAATATGTGTGGTGGCACACGACCGAGAATCGCCGAAGACGATTGATCGCCATCAGACTGAGTGGAGACAAACAACAGGCTGTCGTTGGATCTGTAGAGACAACGTTCTGCGCTGCTAACCCTGACAAGGCCCGCCCAGCGACGGGCCGGCTCTTCAAACACGAGAGAGCGTGATCAGACTTTCCCGGCTGAGAAAGTAGAGCCCGGATGTGGAACCTCTCGAGCGTGTCTGGAACATGTCTGACTGCGCAAACGCTAAACAAAGATGGGCGATGACGCTCTGCTTAAAATCCATGAAAGTATCTCGGGTGGGTGACCTGAATGACCTAATCGAAAGCACGCCACGATGGATAACCGTTGTTTTTTTCTGCTCCAGGGGGCGCTACGCAGCAACGTTAACCGACTTTGTGACGGTGTCAGGGGTGGGGGTAGCGGCCATTAGATGATCCGACGTCTAACTCCTACGTCACAAGAAGATTTTTTTTTCCTGGTTTTAACCGCTGGTTTGCGATCGGAGACTGGTGGCAAAAACGGGCAGCAGCTCCGTGTCGAGGCGAAGCCGGCCGACCGCTACTACCCACCACTGGGCGACATTTGAATAAATTTTAAATGTTACCCGACCAGAGCGAACCTAAAACTCTGCTGTTGCCGCTATGTCCAGATGATGAAGACAATGGAAGTGATAATGAAATGTCAGCACAGTCAGTAAAATTAAACCATCACACGGCAGAGTTATTAGCAGAATGCTCATTTCAGTGATCATATTTCTTTGCATGTTCAAGTCGTAAGCGCCGTCCGTGGACAGCGCTAATTGAGCGGACTCGATACTCATACCCAGATTTTCCATTAATTGATAATTTGTAAAACGAACAGGTTATTGATTATTCATAGTGTACTATTCGCCGAGATAAAGGGTATTGTGTGTAGGCAACAAACTACAAATAATTCCGTCCACTTACCTTTCCCCCAAATTAATTTTGAGCACCTGTGGCGGATTTTTGTAGAAGAACTAACGGGAGGGGGCGCTCGCTCTCGTCTTAAGAGGGGAAATAACCGATTATCGCCGACATCTTTTGCTGTGGAAACAATTAGGACTTTTCGGGATATTTTTAAACCATTGGAGTTTATTTTCGTTTTGTTTTTCTGAAATATTCTCTTCATAAAATAAAGGAGTTCTTTGATTTTTTCCCCCTAATTTTTTTTTTTATTTCGAAATTGCGTTTACCTGTTTGTAGTATTTCAAGAAATCTATTACGATCTTCTGTCCGCCGTTATCCAGGTACGTCCAGCTTTTGGAAGCCGTCGGGCCGACCGCAGAAGCAGGGTAAAAGTCTTTTATTTTTTTTTTTTTTATTGGGTGATTGCAAAAATTTCGTGACAAAAAAAAAATTTCAAAAAGAATTAAGAAAATCCCCAAAAAGAAAACAGATCGGTTGCAAAGTATGTAAAATGCCAATGACATTAAATTCAGTTAAACGCTTTCTTATTTTTTTTTTTAATAAAAGAATTACTTATTTCTGATAAATATTTAAGGTAAAAACCTCTGTCAGCGTTTTCAGGGAAATTACAAGATGACTTTTGCAGCCGAACGAACGTAAAGTTGTGAACCTACATGTTTCGAGTTGAATATCATGTGAACTCCACTTCCCCCCACCTGGTGTCAGCTTT
>JACATO010001249.1:0-12920 GCA_018389105.1 Nautilus pompilius | reverse complement strand
ACCTTTTGGTAGTTCGTCCGTTACCAACCGACTACAAACCAGGAAATATTTAATCAGCGTGGTTACGTGAGAGTTCTGCCCGGCAACCAAGGTGTGGTGAGTACGGCAGCGAGAGGGTTGGTCTGTGGCTGAAGTTTGACTGCATAATTAACATTTGAAAGCACGCGCACAGATATCAAGTCGCAGAAACGTACCGAGGATCAGCCCAAGGCGGGCGGGGGGAGGAGGCTCTCAGTAGCGAAAGTGAAGATGTCTCACCTTCTCAATGAGAGGAAATTGCAGTTGTTTTGGCGCATGGAAAACTCAAATGAAAACACCTTCAGAGGTTTGTTTGTTCATATCACGTGGTAAATACATGACGTCAGCATTGTGCAAAATTCATTAACCAAATAAATTAAGAAACGGACCGCCCTGATGATACCAGGTGACATCGCACAAGTCTGACGACGGCACTGGCCATTGGAAAGATTGGATGGGTTATAATACTCCGTCACACACTATAATGATGACATTCCCGGCCTGGCGTCTACAAGACTTCCTTCCAAACTCTTTCGTCGTATTCTTTCTGGCGAATCCTCGTCCTGACTGTCGAGGTGTAAGGATATCTCACAGCGGAGCGATAAGAGTGTGGTATCAACATTGGCGACCAAGCCAGCAGTTGAGCGATATCACCGGATCTGTAACCGGAAAATCCCTGCTGGAACTCTCCGTTTTTTCGACGTGTGGTAAACGGAGTAGCCAGGATTTCTTTTTAATTCTGAAGACCTGGTGCAATGGTTACCCAACTGTGTGTGTACTGAAGTAATGCAAAGTGTTTTATCGGAACACACTTCGTCAAACAAGAGAGAGGAAAAACGATAGAAAGGATGAGCAATAGAGGAGGGCGGCGTTGCTTCCAAATGAAAGATCGTGATTTATTTTGGTAAGTGCTGACGGAGAGAAAGAGAGAGAGAGATGACTTCAGTAGAGAGAGATGACTTCAGTAGAGAGAGATGACGTCAATAAAGAGAGATGGCTTCATTAGAGGGAGATGACGTCAATAAAGAGAGATTACTTCAGTAGAGAGATATGACTTCAGTAGAGAGAGATGACTTCAGTAGAGAGAGATGACGTCAATAAAGAGAGATGACTTCAGTAGAGAGATATGACTTCAGTAAAGAGAGATGACTTCAGTAGAGAGGGATGACGTCAATAGAAAGATATGACTTCAGTAAAGAGAGATGACGTCAGTACAGAGATAGATGACTTCAGTAGAGAGAGATGACGTCAATAAAGAGAGATGACTTCAGTAGAGAGATATGACTTCAGTAGAGAGATGACTTCAGTAGAGAGGGATGACGTCAATAAAGAGAGATGACTTCAGTAGAGAGGGATGACGTCAATAGAGAGATGACTTCAGTAGAGAGATGACTTCAGTAGAGAGGGATGACGTCAATAGAGAGATACGACTTCAGTAGAGAGATGACTTCAGTAGAGAGAGATCACGTCAGTACAGAGAGAGATCACGTCAGTACAGAGATAGATGACGTCAGTAGGGAGAGAGAGAGATCGGGGGGGTTGTTGGAGAAAATCGATTATTGCCAAATCGACGGGCGCAAAAAAAAGGGCAGATGTGGAGAAGTCTTCTAAAAAAGAAAGAAAGGAAACCACGAGGGAAAAGAGAAAAGAAGCTGCGAGCCTCGACCCGGGTGGTCTGGTTCCGCTGGGTAAACAAGCAGGTTGGCCAGGAAAACAAAGACCCGACTCTGTGGAGGCGCTGGATGTAATTCGACTGATCTCTGTCGACGAACCGTTTGTCGGTTGTTTTCCTTGTCCTAATCGCTCTTATCGGCCACTTCGAAAAACATTAGCCGAGGTTGCGCGGACGGAGGATCCTCTCCGGTTACAGCTTTCCTAGGTTGAGCAGAAATCCGGAAACGCAATCAATCAGGCCACTTCCTTCCGCTGTGAAAGTCGGGGGGGCGCGCTACCCCCCCCCCCACCCGCTTCCAGAGCCGTGGAGCCCTCAATGTTTCCTGTGTTCCGCCCCCATAAGTCAACAGCGCGGTCGTCGGTTTCGTCTCCCGGTTTCTGTTTTTTGTTTGTTTTCGTATCCCCAGCGCAGAGCGAATAATGGCTTCAGGTCTGTGGAGCGCGTGTCCCCCGGTTTGTAGAAGACTCCGGCAGTGGCGAAGGTGGCGATCCGCTAACGACGCCGAGGCTACGGATTTCAATAAACTTTAATATTTCCACCAAAAAAACATGGAGGGAGGGAGGGACCTTGTCGAACCCCCCCCCCCCCGTCTTCCGACAGCCTGGTCGGTAGACAACGTTCGTGTATTGTGATTCTAGGCAGATGTCGCTAATTTTGACGCAGAATTGGGGGGTGGTGGTGGTGATGGTGGTTGGCTTTGAGTAAACGGAGATGGTTTCCGGCCGCTTTTGTGTGTGGTTTACCCGACGAGACCGCGGGGTTTTCTCGCGTCTCCCGTGATTTTTATGGCGCTCCGTCCGACTCTTCAAAAACCTGATTACATCTGACTGAGTCGAAATACGATCGCCCCGTTTATTAACTCGAGTTGGCTCTTAATCGCATTGGCATTCGGCTTAACAGACACGGAACTATCTTTTTTCTTTGTTGGAGCCTTTAAAAAAAAACAATAAAACACGTGCCCGAAAGAGGAGGAGGAAGAACGATGGCGAACGTCTACCTGCAGTAAAAGTGATCACGGTTGCTTCCATACATTAAAAGAAAGACAGCGAACATTAACGTGGAAATTCTGTATCAAATTAAAAAGCAGTTTACTAATCTCAGCATTTACTTAGAAAAGCTACGCAAGTGATGAATGCCAATATGGAACTTCGGACAAGCCGTTCTCGGTTCGGAATACCCATGAGAACAACAGACTGATTAATTGCGATGTCCCTTCCCCTCTGACCACAGTAAATGGGTCAATTAAGCTCGCACTGCAGACGTGGCTTTGCTTTAGGTAATCATGACGCGTAAATGAAGACTTTCATTTGATATCCTTTCGCTCCCGGTCGTTCGTAATAAAGTCTGAAGATCTGGCTTCAGTTTGGTGCGAGGTCCCGCTTGTAGTTGTAGCTACGGCGATAAGGCATCCAACCCGAAGTTGAGGTCATTCCAATGATGCTCCCCCCAGCTAGGAGGCTGCAATACACGCCCTGGGCCCGCCGATCAAGAGAAAGCCGTGACCGCTGGGGTCAACACAACAAGCCCGGTCAGAGACCGCAGGGCGCTTTGATCAAGAGCTGATTAGTGAATGGTTTCTCTTTGTTTACCACAAGAATGCTACTGCAAACGTACATGTTAAGTTTAATAAAGATCTTCATTTCAAGATATATTTGCATAAATTAACCAAACATGGTTAAAAGCATTACAGGGGAAATTCAGATATTTGGAAGTTGCAGTGAAGCAAGAGCAAAACGTTTCAAAACAGACTGGAGTAGGAGGGGATCGGACGAAGAAAAAGAGAGTCGATGGTGCTCGCTCTTTCTTCACGGGGCCAAGATTCGAAACATTGACAAGGACGGCGGTGGGCTGGTGGGAGGAGGAGTGGGTAGCAAACCACCCCCGTTAGAACTCTTCTGCTCAGAAGCGGCAGGAAGTTAGTATTCGGAGAACGCCTGACTGCGGCGTAACCGGATCGCTGCCTGCCACCATGACAAGCAAGTAGGCTACGTCAGCACGCTACCGATGTATGAAACAGAACTGTTTATTAAGGTTGATATACTTATAATTGAAAAATAAAATAACCCAGGTCCATGGCATGAAACGCTGCGTCCGAGGTTAGGCAAGCGCGAGGAATCTCTACGACAGAATATCAGATATGAAAGAAATAAAATATGTTTCAAAGTGTTAGGAACTATCTTTTCAGCCGTACAAGTTATATTTAATACCGACATATATAAATCAGTTAAACTAGAATTGTATTCATAAGAACGGATGGTTACTAACGATAATACGGATTAGACAGGCGACAAAGAGTGGTGCCACGGCTATCCGCTAGACGGAGCGCGCAGTCGACTTTGGCTGGGACATTATTCTCAGTAGAACCCTTTATTATTTTTTTTTAGATCTGGGAGGGAAATCCACGCGGCCGTCTGGTGATGGGGGGGGTGAGACGATATCGGAGAATTACGTCAAACCGAGACGACCCCCGACACGGGATCGAACCCGGTGCTCTGGCATTAAACCAACAACTGGGCCACCGTACGGAAAAGAAGAGTTTCACTAGGGTTTTCCGGATAATTACAATATGTGTGTGTGTGTGTGTGTGTAGTTGGGGAGGGGTGGCAAGTTGTCGGGTCTTCTCAGATGTTCCTTGACACTAGATTACAGTAACCAAGGATCTGATTATCTCCGGGGAAGCAGATTCCGCCTGCACGATAAACAAACCCGCGCACTCAGGTGTTCGCGCGGGATTTGTGAACGGCTGCCTTTGATCACGCGGGACGACCATTGTATAATGCCACAAAAACAAGGAAGAATATTTAAGAAATAAACAATAGATAATTGGCATTTCTTACATCGCCACACACGCATCAGACACTTTTGGTTATCGGTGTAGCCGGAGTTAGTCGTCCGGGACGGGTGGGAGTTGGGGGGCGGGTCCCATCACGTGATCGCAATCCGTCGCTTTATGGCCGTTAACGGAACTAACGAATCGGAGCCTTCACTGGCTCAGTTACCGCTGGAGAAATTCCTTAGTTACTAAAACTCGAACTCCAGAGAAACCGCGTCGGACGCGTTGCCGACCACAAAATTCGTCAACACTACCTTGGTGCCATCCGTTTTTCTCTCGAATAAACAAAAATTGGCGAGGATTAAATTGCAAATTGGAGTCGAAATCGAATCCGTTCCTGACCGGAAGACGACGGGCGCCGCACGTTGTTTCGAATTTCTCTTCTTACCTCCCCTGAAAAGTTCAATCTTAAGTGGGGATAAGCAATGGCGTGTGAATCTGCAGTTAACTAATTACAGGTGTTGTTTTTCTCGTCCGCGTCCGTTAACTGCGCAGGTGTGCTTCGCTGGCCGGGGAGGGGGAGAGAGAGAGAGAGAGATGGGCACTGCCTTCTCTCACCTGGTAAACACGTCGACAACTTGTAAATTAAAATCGGTATTAGAGGTTCCTCCACTAAGCGTTCGGAAAAAAATACTCAGTTGCCTTCCGGTGTTTCGTGGATAGCGGTGGGATGCGGAAAGGGGCGGGGGAGTTAGAACAAACAACATGTCCCGTAAGATAACGACGAACCCCTTCCACCGTCATCATCTTCCCAGATGCTGGTTAAGTTATCCACTGACGCGAACTCGCCCCGCACACCGACTCCGTTCTCCAAAGAAAGAAGAAACAAGAGGGTCTGCTGTTGATTACGGGATGAAGATGTTTGCTCCAAAAAACCGAAACAGGAAAGATAGAAATTTTAAAAGAAAAACTCAGAACTACGAAAGCGAGAGAGGGAGGTTAGGAAATTCCTTATTTGTTTTGCCAGGAATTTTACAGGTAGGAAGGACTTATGTCAATGCATGAGTAAACGTGGGGAGAGCAGATAAAAAGGGGTGTTAATTACGGACGGGGTTCTTTAGTAGTCTCGTTAGAACGACGAAGATGTCGGTCTGGCCATCACGAGCTTCCTCGCGGGTGAACGGAAGCTGGCTCACCCGGCCAACATCTACAGAGACCATTAGACAGAGCGCCCTCGCTGCGGAGGGTGAGCCCTCTTCTCGAAGATAAATACCAGCCCGGCCTTCTCTTACTGTTTATCAAATTGTACATGGTAAATGCCATTCCCGGGGTCCCCCAACATTGCCCGGTATCCGTGATAACAGGTCTGGTGGTTCTTTCCGGCGGCAGACGTTTAGCCGAGTTCTCCTAGATTAGCGCTGTTGCATTGTGGGAGGGGGACGAGAGGTTTTTCTTAATTATCGACTGGAAGAATACCGAGTCGGGCTGATCCCGTCCCCACGCAGCCCCCGCCCAAACACATTCCCCTTCAAGTTATGTGGCGTCCGATCGTTCGTGAAAAGCAGACTGACTGCTCAGAAGAAAACACTTGACATTATTCGTAATAATAATAGAGGGAGCGGAGGAGGAGAGGAAGCAACGGACCATGAACGACGTCAGAGAAGACAATGTCAACGACGGCGATTTATCTTCCCCATCTTCATCTCTCTCCTCTCTCTCTCTCTCTCCTCTCTCTCTCTTTCTCTCTCTCTCTCTTCATCTCTCTTTCTCTCTCTCTCTCTCTCTCTTCATCTCTCTCTCTCTCTCTCCTCTCTCTTCTCTCTCTCTCTCTCTCTTCATCTCTCTCCCCTCTCCGGGAACAATGTTGGTTGGAGGGGGGAGGGTTAAATGAGATGCGTTCGGACCGTCTGCCGCAGATTTACGACCCAGCAGCCCTGGAAATCGCAGAATGTCGGCTGTGATAAAGGGAAAAGAGAGAGGCAGTATCAGTGCCCGGCTGAGCGAGAAGGATGCAGGTTTTATGTCTTCCGCGAACGAATGGCGATCGGTTTACTCGACAGAAGAAGGCGCGGCGCGGGTGGAGCGGGGAAGACGCTATGGCTTACACGAGGAAGGGGCAACTGTCGCCTTGACACTCGCGTCCGCTGGGAGGACAGCCGGCCGCATTAATAGGTCTCGATTTCAGTTCGCTTGTCGCTATCAGTGAGTCATACATACTCCGGCTAAACGCGGGTAATTCCGCTTCACGGAAAGGGGGGGGGTGAGTTTCGTTTACTCTCGTAATTACTGCAGACGTCCTTTTATAGCGGCCGCGTCTTTTATTCTGATTATCGTTGTCATCTGCTGATAATTTGAAGAAAAAAAACAACAACAAACAAACAAACAGAAACTTTCCCACAGTGCAACATTATCGAAACTCGAGGCGGGGCTTCCCCCTCCGATCATTGCCGACTGCTTCCGAACATCCATCCTCCATATAAACGCGCTGCCGATTATTAGAAATTGGTAAAGAAAACAACGTGGAACAGGTCCCGTTATTGTTTCGCACTTATTGGAATTGTAGATATTACCCGGCTCTGCAGATATTAGAGAATTGCAGATATTACCACGATCTTTCAAATGTCGAGTAATTTCTCCCTCCGATTTAAGCTCCATCACGTGACGGCAAACGTTTCTAGTTGGCCTACGATGGCTAATGCATTTGCTTTGGGCGCACGAAGACGTGCGTTCCTCCTCGATACTTGGCGGACTCGAGTGGGCCGACCCAACCTGGCCCATTCCACGTGGCATACTTCGAGACTAGACTCAGATGCCCTCGTTCGAGCGTGTGGACGGCCACGACTAGAATCTGTAACCCGTAACAATTAACCCCGTGGCGGGCCGCGGTTAAACCATAATGGTTCCTTGCCTTTTTTGGGGGGGGTAATCACTAACACCTATACACCTTAATTTCATCTTTTGTTTCTCTTGCTATTCTTTATGTCTGCCAGACCGTTCAGCTAAAGTTTGCTCGCGTAGTTATCGCGCTGGCCGACAGGCGGCGCGCCGGTAAGGACCCCCCCAACCCACGAAAATAATAGACAACTTTTAATTTAAAGCTGTCTTAAAATAAACAAAAAAAAAAAAAATTGTAAATCTGTATTTAGTCTTATTGCATCGTCGCCTTGTGTTTTCGAACCAAATCCCGACTGTCCATTGTCGTTTTTCTCTTCTTCTTCTTCGAATCCGCGACTCAAGGTCGCGCAAGGCGCACGCGCACTCGCATTGCACATGTAGAGGGTTAAAAGTTAGTTTTCTATTTCTGTCTGTACGCAAATCAAGAAGCTGAAAAGGAGTTTACCTAAATACAAACGGTTAAGCTGTTTGCGGACTACTATCCGTTTAGTATGTAATTCCACTAGGAATCTTCCGAAACAGAAGCCATCCCCTCCCGAAAACCTGGGAAGATTGGTCATCCGTTTGTGCTATTCTGGAAACGGAGGGATGGAAGGCGTTCGCAGGGTGCCTGGCCCGACAGTTATAGATGAGGAGAGGAATCTGCCAGGAGGGAACACGACAACCCTAACAGCTGACGTCACGGGGAAGGGCTGGTTCGCCGCCGTCAGCGGTGACACAACAAGTAACCCGATGTCTATCCAGTTGCCGAGTTCACAAGAGTTGCCAATGTCTCTCCTTAATTAAAAGCCGAGTTCCACGCGCTGGAGAACCTTGTCCGGCCCCGTGGCGGCCACGACGAGCCGACGATAAACCGTCTTTACTCTGCTTACATACCATGTAAAGATTTATCTCAATGCCTTTTGCGTAGTAGCGTACATTCGGCGGTGCCGATAGCAGATGTCAGCCGAAACCTCTCGGTCAAACTTATCTGAGCAGCTTTCGATGAAAGTAAACAAAACGATTCTGTCTACGGAAGCAGCAACGAGTTTCTTCCATCAACTCATCTCATAGCTGTCTGACAGAGTGGCGGCATCAAGTTGAGAAGACTTTGTGAAGTGGTATGTTTGCCTTTTGTACTTCTTGAAAAAAAAAAGTTTCTTTAATTTAACTGCTTCTTTTATTTGTTTTATATCTTCTTTAACGCTTTCCTTCCAGGGAAATACTTCTGTTTTACATGTTTAAAGTATAAACATCAAATTTTGTATATAAGAGTTGTGACATCACTACAAAGAGAGATGACGTCAGTATATGTATATAGAGAGAGAGGTGTGACGTCAGTACAAAGAGAAATGGCGTCAAGAGACAAGAGAGAGATGTGACGTCAGTACAATGAGAAATGGCGTCGAGAGAGAGATGACGTCAGTATATATATATAGAGAGAGAGATGTGACGTCAGTACAAAGAGAAATGGCGTCGAGAGAGAGATGACGTCAGTATATATATATAGAGAGAGAGAGAGATGTGACGTCAGTACAAAGAGAAATGGCGTCGAGAGAGAGATGACGTCAGTATATATATATATATAGAGAGAGAGATGTGACGTCAGTACAAAGAGAAATGGCGTCGAGAGAGAGATGTGACGTCAGTACAATGAGAAATGGCGTCAAGAGACAAGAGAGAGATGTTGACATCACTACAAAGAGAGATGACGTCAGTATATATATATAGAGAGAGAGATGTGACGTCATTAAAAGAGAAATGGCGTCAAGAGAGAGATGACGTCAGTATATATATATATATATAGAGAGAGATGTGACGTCAGTACAAAGAGAAATGGCGTCGAGAGAGAGATGAAGTCCAGTATATATATATATAGAGAGAGAGATGTGACGTCAGTACAAAGAGAAAATGGCGTCGAGAGAGAGATGACGTCAGTATATATATATAGAGAGAGAGAGATGTGACGTCAGTACAAGAGAAATGGCGTCGAGAGAGAGATGACGTCAGTATATATATATATATATATAGAGAGAGAGATGTGACGTCAGTACAAAGAGAATGGCGTCGAGAGAGAGAATGTGACGTCAGTACAATGAGAAATGGCGTCAGAGACAAGAGAGAGATGTAACATCACTACAAGAGAGATGACGTCAGTATATATATATATAGAGAGAGAGATGTGACGTCATTAAAAGAGAAATGGCGTCAAGAGAGAGATGACGTCAGTATATATATATATAGAGAGAGAGATGTGACGTCATTAAAAGAGAAATGGCGTCAAGAGAGAGATGACGTCAGTATATATATATATAGAGAGAGAGATGTGACGTCAGTAACAAAGAGAAAATGGCGTCGAGAGAGAGATGACGTCAGTAATATATATATAGAGAGAGAGAGATGTGACGTCAGTACAAAGAGAATGGCGTCGAGAGAGAGATGACGTCAGTATATATATATATATAGAGAGAGAGATGTGACGTCAGTACAAGAGAAATGGCGTCGAGAGACAGAGAGATGTGACATCACTACAAAGAGAGATGACGTCAGTATATATATATTAGAGAGAGAGAGAGAGAGATGTGACGTCAGTACAAAGAGAAATGGCGTCGAGAGAGAGATGACGTCAGTATATATATATATATAGAGAGGGAGAGATGTGATGTCATTAAAAGAGAAATGCGTCAAGAGACAAGAGAGAGAGAGAGAGAGAGTTTTTTTTGGCTTAGGCACGAAGGGCGGGGGAAGAAAATAAGATTCTCTTTCCTTTCACAACACCGCGCACCCAAGGTTCGGTATGAAGATAGTATTTTATTGCTAGCAAATTGGCCAACATTCTTGCATCAAGCATCGCCTGCAAGTGCATGAAAGTTCGGGCAATTATTGCATACTTCGGATAACTCGGTACAGCAAAGATGCTCCGCGATACGCGCTGACTCGGCGAGAGGCGCGGGAACAGGTTCCCTCGCTGCATCACCCAACTAAAAAACAGCGCAGTCGCCAGGTAGATATTAAAGCAAAACCGCGGCCCGATTTTATTATGTCAAACCGAATAAACTATAATAATTGAAATAACTTGTCTCGATATCCGAGCCCACGGAGACTATAAGCTTACACTGCCGTGTTTTTTGAATAATATATTTAGATAATGAAATTATTGATGGAAGAAGCGTAACTCTTTACAATTTGGTAGCTAACCAAGACAGTATTTGCCACGAAATATTCCACGCTTGTTTTAATCATTGCCAAAAAAAAAAGGTAAATAAATAAACGTCATCAAAAACATTCTGAAATTCTTTGAAATATTTTTTAAGCAGACGCTTTTACTGTCCCCTATTCCGTGTTTGGGAAGACAGAATGTTAAATAACACGGCGAAGTTTAGCTGCTTTAGCTCCGATTATCCCCCTTTCTTTTGGCTACGTTGGAAATGGTCAGTCATCTTTATGGAGCTGTCATAGCAACTTAGTATGATCGTTCTCAGCACGGACGGTGATTGTCCGGATGTGGTTTGGTAAAGAACATCCGCCCCGGATGGGCAGCCGACGCTGTCAGGACCGAGAAAAATGATGCAGATTTGAGTGGACAGGAAAAATCCCATTCGGTTAAAGTAACGTAGGAGTTGGAGTCAGGCTTTCTACAGTTTTCTACTTCTCCCCCCCCACCCTCCCGAAAAGGGACGTAACCCATGGCAACGCGTGTAGGGCGAAAGACGAACCAAACCGGTGTTTCAGGACTTTCCCTTGACGTATTTTGGAGTTTCTGTATCTACCTTTTAAAAAACTAAAATAAGCAAATGGCTTAATATACGCGATTAGCGGGAAGCGACTTTCATTCATTGCCTACAGAAGTTAGAAAACTAAATGTGCACAGTGTCTAGTTTTCTTTCTCCTCCTCAGCATTTTAGCCGAAATGCACCGACTCTTTCTCTCTCTCTCTCCCCCCCTTTTTTTTTTTTGGTTGATGCTGTCTTTGGGTGTGGGCCGTTAGTAGCTGTTTAACTGCACAGGACAACCGAAAAGAACAGCTGCGTCGCAAAGCCGCGTGCGTGGGGCTTTTTTTGATGAGTTTCTTAAACTTCTAGATGGCCGCCATCATTGGTGATACAGCACTCGCCAATACCGCGAACCCCAGCTGCTAGAGGGTGATCGAGGCTCTCCTTTTCCTACGAATATCGGAAACAGGTGACGCGGAAAGCGAGATACGCCGGATAAACGCTCACCTAACGAGCTGGTGAGAGAGACGTCACGCCACTGACAGGACAGACAGCAGACGCTGAATCGGCAGCAGTCCGTGAACAGGAATCTAAATATGCCATAAATATACAAAACTTATATGTATATAACATAAATAAAGGTTAGCTTCCATTTTATCTCACGCATGACTATTAAAAAAGAAAAAAAAACTAACTTAATTAAAATACCTACCCCTCAATGCCTGATGAATTATTACCTGGCGAGTCACAATTATAACCGCCATTTGTGTGTGTGTGTGTGTGTGTGGTGTGTGTGTGTGTGTGATGTTTCAGCTTTAAATAAACCAAGAAGAAATTATGACACTTCTAGCTTTCTCCTTGCATGTATATTTACTTGGCTCTGAAATTCGTCTTACAACCAAATATCAGGGAGGGGGGGGTTGGAGTGGGACGGAGGAGAAAGAAATGTTTATCTCAACACAACACAAATAAGCTTCCGCAAATATTTTTACTGTCGCTTCCGGCCGGTAGGCGGCCGACATTTTGTTTCTTGTTTGTTTTTCTTATTAAACCCCAAACCGTAAGATCGAAATCTTTAAACGATTCCACCCTGGACATTTTTTTTTAAATATATCTCGTTTTCGTTAAAAGAAATATTCTGTCCAAACAACGAATAACGCATTGGAATTTCGGTGTAAGCGGGGTTTTTACAACAGGGGCGGAAGAAAGTCTAGATGTCCCAGCGACTGGTGCGCCCCCACGACACGGGGAACAGACCCGCAGCCACCTTGTGATCCAATATCAAGGAGAAGATAACCCGTTTCCTCGCGGAAGTTCGTTTAACCGTCTAATCAGCTTCTAAATAACGTACTTGAAGACGAATTCGCAGAGAACGAGTCGCGTGAAAGTTGCCTTTTTTTTCCTTCTTTCTCCCGAGACTTTGACAACTAATGATCGTAGTTTGCATCATTAAAAAGAAAATAATTAATTACATAATTATTAAACGGATGGTTAGTTTTGTAGTCTTACTGGAAAGAGCATTCAACGAAAAATATAATCAGCTTTAAACGAATAATTACAAGTTTAGTTTAGTCTTTCTTCCTCAGGTGTCGTGTGAGGTCACGCGAGACCCCCCCTCCCCCCTCCTCCCATTCCAGACAGGAGAAAGAATAATGGAAATTGATTGTCCTGCTGAAAACTTGGACCGGCATCTGGTTTGGGTTCCGGTTACAGCCCTTCCGACATTCGATACCTAGATAATCGCATCTACTCCGTCGCAGGACAAGTACCCGAGATCTGCCTTCGTGTAGCACGTCAATACAAAACATTAAGCAGATCCTCGCCAGTTTCCTGTTTGTCTTTTCTGTCTCGTTCTGCTCGATCGACC
>JACATO010001248.1:0-47501 GCA_018389105.1 Nautilus pompilius | reverse complement strand
TCATCGAGCAACGTGAACTTGAACTCCTTTCCCTCGTCCATGGCCTTCAAGCCGGCGGCTCAGCAGGAGCTTCTTTTAGTGGCGCTGAGATTCTCTATGATTCCCTGATCCATTGGTTGCGAATTGGCTGTTGTGTTGGGTGGGAAGAAGACTAGTTGGATGTTGTCCAGCTGGAGCTCAGGAGGGTGGCCAGAGAAGTTATCGAGACAGAGCAGCACTCTGCGTCCCTGCTGGCCGAGTCATCCGTCCCACGCATGCAACATCTCCTCGAAAAGCTCCGCCGTCATCCATGCCTTCGAGTTTGCCTTGTATGTGACCTGGGATTTCCTTGTTCTTGAAGGCACGGGGTCTCTTGGAATTGCCGATCACCAGAAGAGGGAACTTCTCGCTGCCGCTCATGTTTGCCCCGACTAGAAGAGTGATCCTTTGCTTGCTTTTCTTTCCTCCAGTGCACCGATCTCCCCTGAAAGCCATGGTCTTGTTCGGAAGCAGCTGCCAGAAGAGTCCAGTCTTGTCCAGATTGAAGACATCGTCTGCAGAGAACTGTCCGAGCAAGGGCCGGAGAACCTGTTGGTGCCAATCAAGAAGGGATTGCGAATCCACCGCTCCAGCTTCGCCTTGCACTGTCTTAAACGTGATGCCGTGGCGCTTCCTGAAGTTGGCCAGCCAACCGTCGCTCGCCATGAAGTCTGAGATGTGCATCAGCTCAGCCAGTTTCGTCGCCTTCTCCTTGATCAGATCGCCGCTGACAGGCAGATTCTGTCCTCTTGCTTGCTTCAGCCACATGAGCACCCCCTCATCGAGCTTCGGGTCTTGAGCCTGCGTCAGCTTCATGCGCTTTGATGGAACTCCAGCTTTAATTGCACCCTCGATTGCATCCTTCTTGCTGAGAATGCCCTTCACGGTGGTTCTCTTAACTTCGACGCCCCATTTCTTGCTTATCTCCCTGGCCAGCTTGGACTGATTCGACTCCTTCTTCGCGGCATCGATGATCTCCTCCTCCTCCTGCAGCGTAAAGTCAGTTCTCTTGCGTTTCTGAGCTGACATTGTTAACTAAATTTGAAAAATAAATGATTTCGAAAATATCAAATCTATCAATAACTTGCTCAGAACGAGCTCTGGTAAATTTCATAAAAGACCTCTGTTTCACCCGGCCAACTTACAGTGAATAAATTTTGCAAGTGCATTCACCGTACGAGGATAAGTAAATTTGCAAGTGCATTCACTTGCATAACAATTGAGCCCTTATGACGCGCGTGAGTACGCGCACACATGCGAGGTCATCCAGGCACGTCTACAACACACACGCGGCCAGTGGGCAAGCCCCGGGGCATGCTGTAAAGATGTGCGCGTTTTGGCGTGTCAGCTCAAACGTAGGACAAATTTATGAAAATTTTACAGTCAACTAATGATTTTGGTGTTCAAAACTTTAACTATAAGTACCAATTTTGCGCCCCCTTGAAAACTGCGCCTGGGGCACTAGTGGCATAGTAGCGAGATTAGGGGGTGGCATAGTAAATTTATTTTGTATTGAATTTTGTCGGGACCGAGCAAAAGTGGCATAATAGCGAGAGTGGCATAGTAGCGAGGTGGCATAGTAACGAGCTTTGACTGTATTTCAAATTCAAAGGGATGCTGACTGTTTGTTTATAATTAATGGTAACTTCAAAAAGATGTACCAAATATGTGTTTAAGCATTTTTATTTGTAAAGTCTGGTATATTTTGAATATTCTTTTACCTGCATTGATGCCAGACATGAATAACGTAGAGAAAAGGTAAACCAGAGCCATTCAGTCATATCAAAAGCATCTGCAACAACACAGATTTTGTGCATTTTCAGTCTGCTGCCTTTTATTTGTTCAACTTTATTGAAACATGACTTCCCCAACACTATCCTCTCTGCTTTCTGATTCGGAAGATTCATCTCTTTCAGTGCTTGTCTCGTTTTACTGTAGAAACTCAGTGAAAGTCACAAAATATCATAAGAGAAAACTCTTAAGCTTGTTGGGAGCCAAGGTTAGGTCAATAGATCCAACACATAAGAGGAGGGTTAACTGTTCCCTTTATTCGCTAAATACACAAGGAAAGTGAATGAGAAAATATAATATCAAAGCCAAAAAACTTCAGCTGAACGACCAACTACTGGGTACAAACGTTGTCTGGTACCAAGGTTAGGGGGAGACGGTAAAGAAAATTGTTTTGATCATTTCATAGTTTCTATCATCTCCTAAATATAAATTACATTTTTTAATTTTAAAATATCATCTTTGTTTCTTTCTACATTACTTTGCTTCCATATCAATTATCCATCCATCATCAGATCTCATCCTTTCCAGTTCACAAACTACGTCATCCTCCAGAACAGAGCAGAAATATTTGGTAAAGAATCTGTCAATATATATATAGAGCACGAAATAATATTATAACCAGTGAATTAAAAATATCCCATAGGCTAAGGAAAAGCTAAAATAATTTAAATTTATTCATTTATCTAACATTAAGTTGACTTAAGAACTAAATGAATGCAGACTACAGTAACATCCACATAACAGTAAGGCAAAGTGAACCCCATCAGCCAGTTTCATGTAAAGGAAATGCCCAATATTCTAGAGCCAATTTTATAAAGCTACACCACATTTCATTCTTTGCGGAAACCTTTCCATTCATATATCAGGCCATTGGCAGAGTTCTTCAAATTGGGGCCCATAAACATAGGAAAGCTACAATAATGTGCTGCTGTATTCCACATCTTATGTAAGTCTGGAATTAATGAAAGGCTTCATTTACCAACAAGCTGCTTGGATTAGCAAATACCGTTATCAGAATTAGTCCATAGGATAGCTCTCTGATTATGCAAATATACTACAAAGGGTTACTCTTTTATTTGCACAATGGTCTAAGTTGGTATTGAGCCTACAAACTATAACTGTTCATCACCAAGCTTTTACAGCCTCCTGCTCTGAAGCCAATCATCCCAAATTTTTATATTTCAGATGGTGTAAACAGAAAAAAGGCTGTAAAAGTCCAGAGTTTGATAACAAGATGGTAAAAAACGCTACTCATTAACCAATGTACTTGTGATGAGATTGACACACGTTTTCTTCTGCTTCTCAATAATGCAGTACAAACTATAATTATAATTTTCAATAGATTACCTCAGCTTAAAAGTATCACAGTCATGAAGTTTTGTTTAAATATAAGAAGCTGAGCAGCAATAACGAGGAATTCACCTGCCCACTTCATGCTGGCTGACCTTTAAAATACAATCGGCCCATACAATTCCAATATTCCACCTGATTTATTCAGGTTTGAATTAACTTTCTCATTTAGAGACACTGGAATACCAAACCTCCTTTCTTAGATACATAAATAATTCTTGTTTTTATCTTATTATGCAGAATTTTATTGATTGAATTCTACATTTTTTCTTAGAAACTCAAAAATCATAAAATTAAAATTAATGAATTCTGGAATATTTCAATGCCATCCTCAGTCATCTACCAACTGGAAGAGGAAATGACTTCAGGTTAGAACAAAAATTCATCAATAAAACTAAATTAGCTACACCGCTTTGGGCATTTTAGGTAAGAACAAATTCAATTGCATATTACATGCAAAATCTCTTATTTGTGGAAACTTATTTTAAAACATGAAATAGTCATTTGACAAATTTCATTTATTGATGCAAAATAATGATATTTCTGCATTCCAGCTATTGAATGCTGAAACTGCTTCTTTCATACCTTTATTTAAACAAATGAGGGTCATCCTTGAGCATGCTCGTTACCATAGCAGAAAAGATCACTGGCTATTAGAATTTTGCTCTCTACAGACTGCTGAAAGATTTCATGGGCTGCCATGCGTTTCACTGTCCCTACCATTCGATCGCACATGGATTGGTAATGACTGGAATTGAAAAGTCGCCACTAAAATCCATGCCACAATTTGCAGATTCATATTTTTTTCAACTATGATTCTCAGCGTTCAGAAGAGTATTTGGTGTTTGACTTTACTAAGGATGCTCTGTAAACACGAGACTACCTTCTGCTGGAAAGGTATACAGAGTTTCTGTTTCAGATGTCAGGTTTTGTTTTTTTTTTATTTGTATTATTTCCAATACTGAATTTAATGACTGACCTACCTTTAGTAAACTACACTATATATCGTATTATGTAGAGAAACTGAGAATTTCAAAACTTGAAAATGTTGTTTTGTTTTTTAATATGCAGCTGATCTGAGCTTTAAAGCTAAAAATTGCTGTTATTTCTAGTTCCTAAAACAATGTACCAATTAGAAAATGTCTTATTTTCTTTTTTGTTTTGCGCTTTGCTAATAGTGAATATCCCTCTGATGGAAGACAGCTTTTAATCACATTACATTTCTTCAAGAGGCGGTAGTTTAATCGTCTTTAAGATATCAATAGTTTGTGGCTTTAGCCTGAGCTGAATTAGGGGTACTCCGATTAGTTCCACCTGTTTGAGAAAGAGTAACGGCAGCTTGGAGTAAAATCAATCCGAACCATGCAAATGAATGCAACAACAAAAGTGCCAGCAAAGGTACGATCAAGATAGGTAACTGAGCAGCATATTTGAGAGGAAAAGCAACTTCAAATTACACAAGTGTTAATAACCATAATGAACCTTGTGACACAATTCACTGAAATGTATTCAGGTTCAAACATCAGTCTTTTATTAATACAAGTTATCTGAATATAAATTCAAAGTCACGAGTCAATGTTATCTTACACAGACTCCTAGGCCCTACATATGCTGAAATTTTGGGCCATTAACCTTAGTTTTATTTGATTTAATTAAGTGAACCACCAGGTCAAAATGAGATTTTCAAATTTTTTTAGATTATTGTATTTTTAATGAAAACTATACACGAGTCAATCATCTATCACTACACGGAAATTATATTTAACAAAGAAATTATAAATATAAAATGGATTTAAAACTTTGAACTGAAGATTATATCTCAGTTTGGTAGCAACATTGAAATAATTGTATAATCACGTCTTTCCAAATAGCCATCACAATTTAAAAAAAAAAAGTTTAATGTGGGGCTGATTTTGATTGTTTCTTTGATTCCACAATAGTTATGTGAATATAAGACCAGTGAGCAATCTGAGGATCACATTCATAAGTGTAGCTTGGTATTTCAGTATGGTCGCATGTTGTTAACATTTTTTCCTATTGATTGGCTACAGACATAATGCGGAAACAAGATGAAAGAGAAACATAAGAGAAAACCACTTTCAAACAGACCTTGTAAGGTTCAGGGATCAAATAAAAACAAAGATAAAAATATTTATTGGAGCTGGCCATTTTGTGTGTGCTGTGTGTGTGTGTGTGTGTGTGAGCCTGCAAATGTACACAATAAGAACCATAAAGAATCAAGTAAATTCCTCCAAGAATTCAACCAACAGATTTTCTGACAATAAAGGCGATGGATGTCAAATACAAATTTTAAACATCTATGATCACAAATAGAACAAGAGAATCAGTAAGGAATAATGGCATGAGGTAATTTATAGACCACTGGATCTATCATCATCGAGGCTCAATTGCAAACTTAGTCAAATGAACTTTTACTCTCAATTTGATGGAAGGAGAAGACAATGCAGCAAAAGAAAACCATTTAAAAACACTTGGAGAGGCATCTATGAAACAAATTCTGCAATGAAACAAAATAAGGCCAGAAATTGGTTGCAAATTAAAAAAGAAAATGAATCAGTAAAAATGATAATCCATCAAAAAGAAACAAGAGACAGCAATGAAAATAAGGTGCAATTAAATCCTGTATGCCAAAAAGACTTCATCTGTAGAGCCATCAGGAAAAGATGTGCATCTAGAATTGGACTATTCTGCAATAATTAGAAAAAGGTGTCCGCAATTTGTACACTTTGACCTCTGGATTTTTCATTTAATAGTCATCTTCACATCAAGGAACAAACAACAGGTGCCAAGACAGCAAATGGTAGCGGATTTATGTTTGTTGACATTGGTATGCTAAATGCTACATGTTAATTAAGAATTCCTGTAGCAGAAAAGGCCTGGAAAGTTAACTTGCCTTTCAAATGTATATTGTACATATGCTCAGGGACTGAGAGAGCATTTGAACTAAATCAGTGTTTTTGTCAGCATGGCCATGATTGGAAAATATTCCAAGCCAGAGTCATTGTGACGTGACCTGAATAAATTTCATTTTGAATCATGATGCTTGTAAGAACACCCTTGATAATGCAAGACAACAGAACTCAAAACCAGGGCTGCTATACAAAGAGATACAGAAAACTAGTATAAAGTCGCTTGGTAAAGAAAAAAAAAATTACTTAAAAGCCAATATTGAGATAATATGGTGTAGAGCCTTAAAATTCACCATTTTACAAATGTTGGGACTCCTCCAAGACTCATTTGAAAACTGTCAATCGTTGTTTATTACAACTACAATGGAAATCTACTGCAAAACATGGAAGCATATAGCACATTAATTCTTTATCTAAATCTTTTCAGACTTGAGAATTTTCTTTTATTATGCAATTTGAAAAGACCTATTTTGTTTAAGATCTAATTGAAACTGAAGACTGCATGCAGACAGGAAATGCAACCAAAAGAAAATTAGCGGAAACAGATGAGAAGCTAAAGAGAAATCACCACCACAAATCTGCACTTATTTTACAAAAAATTGCTATTTGTATGGTAAAGAAATGAATAAAAACTGGAAAGTCTACATTTGATGTTGTATATCAAATAATGTTTACCTAAATCCGGGTCAATTAGAATTTATTTTTCTCTACTCTCCACACATCATCTTTGGGATACTGTACAGTGTATATTCTTTCGGGTAACACATGAATTAGAGAGTTTGTTTCTGAAGACCAACACATGTTGCTTGTTATGAATTTTATAATAATCATTCTTCATAACAGCTGCTTATATTTCTAAGTCAGTAAAAGAAAATAAAACATGCAACATAATTTTCTGGTATATAATCTACTTTCTTAAGGATGATCTCTTTCATACCTGTTTATGCTGAAATATGATCTACAGCTATCTGAAATGTCTTAGTATTTTCTGATCATTTTAGCTTTTTAGTCCAAGTCACAACCCTAACTTTGATACAGTAACACAATGTCATGAATATATTGTATAGCCCACCAATGCAGTTGCTCCAAAATTATAAATTCATCAAATGGCCTATCAAATTTTTCTCAGTCAGCAAGGTGCTTCACAATACCATCACAAGTATTTTCATCATCACTCATGGCAAAAATGTAGGCATTCTACAAAACCAAAATTCTTCTCAAGATGGCAAAGGTTCGTGAAATTGCTTGACGTGCGCTGCTGTTCATTAACTAAGATGGTCACCACACTTGTTAGAAGCAGTCATTTCTTTAGGACTGTTCCAAAATTTTTGTGATTTTGCAATGAAACAATAGCTGATTAGTACACAGAATAAGAAAAAACGTTATCAAGTTATCAATCTAATCAGTATATCATTTTCAAAATCCAATTATTCAAATGGCTACAGATACTGATTTGAAGCAAGATGGGCACCCTGTACAACATGGCCAAATGAAAGACATCACTATCTGAGTTGAAGATGATCAGTGTAATCTCTCTTGATTTCACTCAGAACTAAAGAAATCAGCACAAACTACAACTAAATGCATTCCTCCAAATATTCCTACACATTTCACAAACTTTGAACCTCTTAATATCAGAATCTAGATTAGATGTTTTTTTTAAATTAATACATTTTCTAAGGATCAAATGATTAAAAACCAACTGAGAATATTATTTATATAGTACAATTTACTTATACTCCATAACCTCATCTTTCAGAGCTTCCAAGACAGCAACATAACAAAGATTGTTTTGTTTTAGCCTTTGTAACTGAGAAGAAACTGTTCCCATACAGAATCTCACCTGAAATCTAACCTTCAAAATGCATCAGGTGTCAATGTCTTTTACAAACAGCGTGTAATTGGCCAGAGAGATTTCGAGATGCCAACAGTACCGAACATGACCGCCATCGAGGTGGCTCGTTGATTGTAAGAGAAATTAGCTGTTATGGCAAGGCTGGTTTTCATGTGTTTCAGATCAGCCCCATGGCTGGTTTATCGTACATGGTGAAGATCCTTAGACGTTCACTGAAACAAAACGGTGCAGCTTATGGAAATAACTTCATTCCCATGGATGATAAAGTCAACCGCAGCCTCATTCTCCAGACCTTAACAAATCAACCGCATCTGGAACATTCTTTAGGCTACCGTTGCAAGATGCCCTGTGCTCCCACAAACTTCACAGGAGCTTGGTGATGCCCTTGTAAAGGGAGGAATAGGATTATCTGGCCCAGACCACTATTTAGAATTATTAGAAACACAAACATCAACCTTCAATTTGCTATAAAGCTCTCACACGAGACACTGAAGGATTTTGTCACTTTGGAGAATCAGGTAAGTTCTTGCTCTCTCTGTAACCAAAGACTGGCATTTTTGAGAGGAGCCCAAACCCGCCCAGCATAACATCGTTATTTAACATCTTTGATGTTTTCCATCATTTTTGTCTTCTTAGATTATCATCGTTTACACGAATTTCAACTTTGATTCTTGGTCAACTTGAACAGTAGCTGCTGGTCCATCGTGTTCTCCAGGTGGACACCATTCTTTATCATGGTGGAATAAAGTGGTTATCAATGGAATTCCCCTCAATGTATGACAACTGGCTACCAGCGACTGTTCGGAGATTTCTCCATCAATATACAAAAGTTTCCTTTGTTCCCATTTTTAACCCTATTTACCATCCTTAGCCTTTGACTTTTCCTGTCGCTTCCTTCTTATTCCCTCCATTTGTCGCAACTTCCGTTGCCGTCTTTACTCTCTGCATCAACAGTTTCCTTGTTTGGGCACTGAAGAGTTTGCTCTTAATCGCCATCACGGACAGTTCCAGTTAATTACACCAGAGTTTACTTACCTGGCAACAAATGGCGTTCGCTGACCACGCCATTGTTCCCCTCTCTCAGTTCGCTGGCCGTCCTCCTCTCTTCCAAGAGAACATAACAGAAACAGCAGTGGATGAAGTTAATTCTTTATGGAATAAAGCTCAGTCATATTGTTTACAATCGTTTGAGAGAAAACAGTAACAAGCTTAATTCACAATCAGATTACACCCGGTCAATGGCTGATTTTACCATCCATCTCCGTCACGCGTAGTAATATAACGGTTTTACAGGCAGTAAACAGGCCTAACAACTACTCGCCATTAATACATATCGTACCGCGACTACAATTTTAGAATCTCAAGACCAGAAAATAAACACGGAACAAACGATATCTTCATCAGTAAAATCTTCAATATCTAAATACAGACTTCACTAATTTATATCAAAAAAAACATTCAGTTTTTTTTGTTTTTTTGGTTTCTTTACCAGAATCGTTTTCTACCGACGAAAAGAACCAACTCCGGAAATCACAGGGATACTGAGTATTTAGGGGGCACAAACCCCGCAAACATCGCTCATCTACCCGTATTTCAGAGAATTATACCGAATTCCTTAATTGTTTGTTTTTGTGTCAACGTTGTTTCTTTCCATCGTAAACTAATTCGCAACTACACAAATTAAACTACCAAGGGAAATAACTCTACGTATTTTAAACTGAGACCTGAGAATATTTTATCAGCATCAATATAAATAAATGACAAATAATAACAGAACATCACAGATTATTTTTGTACATTTTTCGCCAAATCACTTCCTGAATTCTATTGGAAACAAAGAATTCTGCCTGTTGGGTTCTGAGAATCAGTGACAAATAGCAGTTTTATAAAAGTGGTTTCGTTTCTTCCAGGAATCATTTCAGGAAAATGTCCCGAATTTAGAAGGACGAAAATTATTGGAGAGGCCGTCATTCGTAGGCACAGGATTCAGTTTTCTATTTGATCCAATATTTTTGGGATCTTTTTAAATTATGCTGAATTATTATTATTATTATTATTATTATTATTAAAATATTTTATTTTAAAATGAGAAACGTGAAAAAAAGAGAAGAACTGAAACTTAAAACTCAACACAGAACTGATTCCTGTTTTATATTCGTAGAGGTTAAATAGTTAATTTTACAGAATCTGGAGCCATCAAATCTTAGGGTTCCTGAGACCTGCAATACCATTCATCGGTATTCTTCTGCAACTGAAAGTCAGATATGAGTTTGGAAGTGAAGAAGAGCATTGAGGAAAACAACAAAAAGATGCCCATTTTAAAATGAATTACCACTGACGGCTTGAAAACCTGTTAAGGTCTATTTTGATTCCAATGTGATGGATGGCACTGACACGGAGATCACTTCTGACTGAAGATGCCTCTAATGACGTGAAATTTGATGGAAAGTCAGCAATGAGAACCGAGAAGAAAAGATCACAGATCAGGGATTGCCTCTGGATGGGTATCAACAGCAGATTCAATTTTAATGGATCAGTGGCTTTCTACCCCAATCGTTTTATTATCTTGCTCTAAACTGCTAAAGAATTATTTTCAGCCAGAGTGACCTAAAACTACAAATGTACAGCACCATAAACATTCATCTTTTTGGCAACATTTCTTTAGGCAGTATTTTTATGAAACAGTTTAATTTATTTTATAGAATACTATATTTGTCACACAAGTAGAGAGATTCAGATGTGCTATTTCTACTGGATTTAAGATGAAAACAACAGGGCTGTAGAATCATTCACAAATTAATATTGTTTGACTTCACAACAGTACAGAAACCTGAGGATGAGGATTGTGAATCATTGCTGAAACATCGGTTCATTATTAGCTTAATTATTTCTAATTTGACAGGAAACTAACCCTTGACCTTCAGTTGGTATCCATATTCAAAATAAAATCATTTGCTTTGCACCTGAACTGTTTGGCTCTTTGGTTATGTCTTTTTGTCATTTTTAGTGTCAGAATGATACTCCTGCTCATCTACACTTCAACATAAATCACAGTACAACAGGACAGGATAAAAGACAATGCATAATAATAAGCCTCATTTCCCTAACAGGTAATGCTCCCTTCACATAAAACACAGCTGGTATTATTGAGTTACACACTTGATAGCCAAGTTGCCATGTTGAATCATAGCTATTATATATATTGAACATCACACTTTTTGATGTGATACTGGTAAATTCCAGTTTTGAGTTCAATTATTATACAACAACAATAAACTTGTTGTTACTTCAATAAAGGTATGTTAAACATATTCTTCATCAGCTATAGGTTTTCACAATTCCAATATGCCTGGCTTACAAAAGCTATACCAATTATGGATGCAGCTGGTAGTAGGAGTTTACAATTCCACAGTGAACAGTTTCTATCCCCTCATCATCAACATGTGGCAGAGGAGTTTGATGCAAAGAAAGCCACTGTATTATCAAAGATTGGAGAGAGCTGGAATTTTCTCATTTTCTCAATGTTAGTGAAAACAATTCTTTTGTTGCTATTTATTTTTTGAATTGCATTTCTTCTCATATCTTCAAACTGGACCACTTGTGAATACTGGAATATTCTGACCACGTACTGGTGAATAATTTTGGTTACAGAAACAGAGCTGATCAATGCAACGACAGAAACTTTAGATTATATTTTGTCTTTTGAGGGAAAGTTACATCAGTGAGCTTCAACAAATAAAAACAGCTGAAAGCAAAAATGAGATAAACACCTGTTAATTAACAGATGTGAATGGACGAATGATGGATAATAGCACAAGATCCAGCTAGAAATGGTCTAAAGTGGCCAACGTGTTTGGCTGATTTCTTCATGTGATGGTCATGGATAATTAGTAGAAAATAAAATAAAAAACGATGTTGAGACTGATTTATACATCTTTCTGATGTTTAAGTATCTTAGATAGAGCAAAACTATCTTTTACATTTGGTTTTTCTTCCTCTTCAGTCTCTCAGGCCATGGCTGTCAGTTCCTGCAGCATCAGGCCTCATGGGCAACAGTCGCTCTCCTAACAGATCCAACTTCGTTTTTTCAGTTTCATGAAAAAGGAAAGGAACAAATCTCTCATCAGCATCATTAACAAATTGCTGCGTTCCTGTGAAGAACCATGAGTGTTCACACTACCACAACTGACCAACAGGGTTTGATGACCTCCACAATGTGGCTTTTCCTCATTCATCTACATACCCATCTTTTGCCTGCTGCTCCTTGGTACAGTAGCTGATCTGAACACCAGGCTAAGCTTCTGGCCCCAAATTGACCGCCAATTACTGAAAGGAAATCCAGCTGATTTATGCTCCTATACAACAATCCTGCTGCTGGAAGGATGGATGTGTACATGTACTACTAGCCAGCAGCTGATGTTTTCCTGAACAGTCATGATTTGGACAAAGGTTTTTTTGTAAATTAATTAATCATATTTAAACCAGACTCCAAATAGTGCACTGATTGAGAAAGTTCCCTTCTAGTACCCAAGACAAAAATAGATAAGGCTGGTAACAGTAATCCCATTTATTTAATAAACCAAATGTATAGGAAGAAAAGTATAGAATTTAAGTTAAAACAGCACAATGTACATTTCTATCGAGCTTATTGAAATACAAGTTAATTAAGAAAATGAGTGAAGACAACCTACAACATGAAGACAATGGAAGTATTGCCACTCCCAGCCTGTAGAAACAATGCTGGTCTGAAGGTACTTGATTCTCCTGTGAAGCTTTCGTTCAAGAAATATCATTAAGCATTATATATTTACCTGAAATCTAAATATGCAGAATGTTGTAAAATCCAGTTTCACATAATTTTTTGGAGTGAGCATTTTAAAGGCTACTTAGACTTAGTTCAGCACAAACTGATCTACTTGACAAAAGGAAGCAACTAAAAACCTAAGTAATGGATGTGTTTGCCATGTACAAGAACCTGCAATCACTACCATAACAATTCCAACTGAAGGTTCATTACAATGTGATAGAAAAACCACAAGAAACACGTGAATTGCACCATTCATACATGTAGTCATTAATAATGTGGATAGTTTGGTACAGTATTCAGCTACAGCCCTGTGCATACAGTCCCAGCCAGATAAGGTTATTTTGTATTAAGTGTCTTCTATGGTCCTTCAACTCTGTCAACACAAGGCTGGAGGTATGCAGCTTTTATAATGATTGAAGGGCTGCTGGGACTGAGTTCAACAACAACTTATCAAGGAGCAGCAATAAGTAATGATAGCTAGGTAACAGACCAGATGTAGCCACCAATTTAGCTGCTCTACCTGGCTTAACAGTATTATCAGGTTATTCTGACAGAGACTGCTTTAGTTCATAAAATACCTGACTTGGACTGCGACAGCAGGATTGACTTCAATGATACACATTTCATTACATAGTAGGCTTGATACAACAGTTCTCCCTGGGCTTGTTGGTCTTGAAGGCATTGTGACAGGTCAAAGTAACATTCCTCCTGCTCGACTGTGCGGAATTGGTTGTGTCCGGTATTCTACACCCGTTAGAACCATGATAGCACAGAGGGAGATTGGTGCCTGATAGCGCTCATGGAAACTGTACTCTGGTTAAATGGAACCAGTTTCCCTTCTCTGAAGGAAGTAAATTCAGCCTTCATTTTGCTGATGGCTGTTTATGTTTGTTGAATCCAAACCAATGGAATGCAGACTGTGATATGTTAGAGAAAGCATTCTAAAGGTGACATCTTTCTAGTATGGCGCTCTACTTTACATGACTATAAAAGCAAACTGATTATATTTGTGTAAAGGTCATGAAACTAGGAAAAATGAGAAGTGAGTATTCACTGATATCATGACATCACTAAATGCATTAAACCATTCCAGACATCACACAAAATAAACAATGTAAAGTCAATGTTTATGATCAATTTTGATTTGCATGCAAATGTTTCATCTTTAATACATTAGTAAATCCATGTCACAATACTTCTGCGTTGTTGATCAGTTTATCTAGGAAGCTGCTGAGATATCCTCAAAGGTGAATTAATAATTACTGAATAAGAGCGCACCAAAATATTTCAGTTTTCAACATCTGAGTGCATCATATAAAATCAAAGAGAAAATGAAACCATGAAATTTTATTTAAAATGCTGCCAAAAGGTGACTTAAACCTTTTCATTCTACAAATAATTGATAATGCAAAGTAATCCTTAGTTATGGATAAGGTTATCTGCTCTTATGTGGGGGGGGGTGAGAATCAGTGATCTTTTCATGCTGAATCCTGCGTCTTTTCTTAATATCACATTTAATAAAAGAAAAAGTTGGAGCATTTTGTGTATTGTATAGTGTTAAAATCCATTACATCATCAGCAGTGACGATGTCCAGATTTCCTTATGAATGTATTCTTTTGATCACTGCTCTTCGTTGGTCTCAGTTGTTTAGCCTTCAATTGGCCATCAGGATACTCACAATAGGATTCCTATCTGGGCTCTGCCAGGTTCAGGGATGCAAACGCAGTCCACCACAAGCCTTTCCAAGTTAAATGTGTTCTGTATGCATGGCATGCTACTCCATTTTCCTGTATTATATGACAAATGCAGTTGAGAATTCCTTAATTAATCAAGATGAACATGTAACTGGCAGACATCCATCAAATGGTCCAAATCTGCTGTGCTTAATAGCAGACTGAAGATGAAAACTGGCTCTACCAATGTGCACCAGGACAATAGAAAAGGTAAATGTTTCTCATCTTTGAAGACTAGAGACTTCCATTTTTCAAGGGATCTACAAATTTGTGCCAACTAAGGTGATTAACTATATTCAAATCTGTTGCCAATGGCTTTCATCAATAAACTCACGCAAGTATTACAAAGTTTATACAAGAGCAAATACTCAGGTGTCAGGGAAAGTGACATTCTCAGCTGATACAGCAGCAGAGATTGTTGCATGTCACTGACAGTGGCTACACATTCAGGATGTTGGTGTACAATGTTACCCCTAAATAGAAAAAATTATTTGATGAACAGTGAAAGATGGCAGTAATACTGCATATAAACCATATTTTGACAGACATTTATCTGACCCTGAGTAAATGTGGAAATACTTTGGCTGCCACATTCCTCTGGAAAATAAATGAATGCCTACTCGGTAGCCCATTTCAAAGTGATGATGATGGTAAAATCTATAATGAAAGACAAATTCAGCTTTTTTTGGGTGTTCAAATTATTATGACTACAAATGTACAATATCACAAGCCAACTTTAGTCACACGCTATTTCAACTATAGTACTATTATAATTACACTGTCGATAATAACATTTTTTCTTGATAGTCAGAGAGATTATTTATTATAAAGTCATCATATAATACTCTTTATTTATAGAAATTTGTGTAAAATTTTATTTGTATATCACATGAAGTCTTAAAAGCATGTACTTTCTAAATGAATGCGTATTTCAAACCTTACTAGAGGGTAAAATCAATGAAGCTGACTGCAGCTATAGATAAAGTCCTGTGCTCAGTGAGAGACCTTTATTTTAGGAAAATTCTTTAAAGTGGGTGTAAGAAACCCAGAATTCAGCATCATGTTACTATGCACTGCTAGATAAGAAGGCAAGAAACACGTGAACACACATATAGAGCCAGCCATCTATCAAATACTGTTACATACCTATTTTTCATAGAATCTGGGCAGATTTTTGAAAAAACCTCTGCAAATAAAAAAAAAATTATTTAGTATTTGTCTCTAGATTGGTGCTGCTGCATAAAGGCCAGATAAATGTGCTAGGCCACAACACACCTTATACTTGGAAAAGAAAAAGAACTGTTTCAATATTATTCAAGAGGAAGCTGCCAGTTCTTTCTCATTTCATACCCTTAACAAAGAACCAACCACTCAAATATGGTGAGAAAGTGTATCAACATGTGACAAATTCCTCGTCTCAGGCAATTAATTTAAAAATCAGATGAAAAAGGTAAACAGTTTCTATGTTAAGAAAGAGCGCCATATAGACTGACTAAATTTTTACACTTAAATAACCAAATCAAACCATAAGAAAACAATTTGTAAAATACGAAGCTATAAAAAACTAGAATATTTTAAATATTCTTTGCAGGTAACTGGAAATTAATTGTTTAAAATGTTCTATTAGGTTTAGTGGTTAATCCGGATTAAGGAGTTCCGTTTATTATATCATTATGCTTCGTGACAAATTTGTAAATAGTATTTGCTAGTCAAAAGCTGAGAGGAATCTAAAAAGTGAAACAAAATATTTGTTTACCCTAAATGAAGGATTTCTTGTTGTTTGTGTTAATTTTGTCAACTGGAAGACGATATAATGGAATTTTAAGTAATTAAAATAGATGTTTTTTGGAGTGAAATCAAGACATTGTCTTCTGGTGTGGTTTTGAATGTCTCACTAGTAAACTCTATTCAATCTTAACTTTTTTACACTTTCTTTAATTAGTTTTTAAACAAATTATTACTATCTTTCCATTCCATTTTGAAATGTAGACTTGACTGATGGTCACAGACTTCTATTGGAATTATATCAAAAAGTTATTTAAAAAATACATTTAATGTAAATAAGTAAAACAGAGGTAAAATCATTCATCAGATTTCAATGTGTGTATATACACTGACAGATAAAAATCAAACAAACTAAATGTTGTGAAAAGACGGAAAATGTAACTTCACTTACTTCTTTTTTTACAACTGGTTATGACAAAATACAAGTCAACTCCGCCCAACAGTAGAGCACCAACCAGAACAATGGCACCAGCTGGAAACAAATGAAAAGAAACATTAAAAATAAATGTTGATGATGTATAAATATTCTCTTAGAATATAAAAACAGAACCACCATCCATTCTTTGATATAATTATATTAAATACAAGTGTTAATATTGTAATGCAATCTAACTAATAAAAGATTCACTGAGGAATTCTTATTTCCAAAGTAAACATAAATATCATCAAAACTGTATGTCAAATAGTGAGCATCCAGCCTCTCTGCCTCCTACAGCCACAGGGTAGACCAAGTCTGTGGTGCATCACTGACTGGACTGGAGACAGACAGTCATCATCATCCCTTTAAACTAATGGTTCCCAAACTTTTTCAGCTTGTTACCCAATTTAGCATGCCACATTAAGCATGTTACCCCTTTCACAAAATGTTGTCAACATTGATATATATGACTAATAAAACAACACTAGAGGATATTTTCTTTTATTTATTGTATTTGAACATTGTGCATCTCTAATGACTATTGCCAAAGATGTCAAGAACATCAGTGGGATGGATGGAGTTGCCTGCTGTGAAGCTAGTTGAGGAATCCTTGGTTTCGTGGTTGAAAGTGCCAGCCTGGCATCGTTCGCAACATCCAAGCGAGTCCTCTTTTTTGTTTTCATCCCCAGCACAGTTGAGAACCCTTCTCGCAGAGATACGTTGTTGAGAATGATACCAACAACTTCAAGGCTCTTTTGGACAGAGTTGGCGAGTCAGCTAGTCGTGAAATCCAAAAGGAATCTGCATTTTGGTTTTGGAATTCGATTTTCAAGGCTTCATTGGCTCGCATTGTGATCCACTCCTCCTTTGCAGGAAATCATTATCATGAATGGCCTCATCAGGTACAGAGAAGGGATGAATGATCCACTGAAGACTGGCTGTTTCTTGGTCACCCTCTGGAAAGTAGTGATGCATGCTTGTTTCAAGCCCCTTCAAATGGTCGCTCATCTCTTTGTTGATGGTCTGTAGAAGTGATCCAGTATCCTGACTATTTTCCTCAACAAACTGGTCTAGGGTGGGGAACTGGGCTATCACTCCTTTCTCCAAGCGCCGAATCCAGAGTCTCAGTTTCCCCAGAAATGCAGTCACAGTTTGATGGGCATCAATGACAGTCGTGTTTCGGCCCTGGAGTTGCAGATTACCACTGTTCAGCTCCACAAATATGTCGGCCAAGTAACAAAGTCGAGCAAGCCACTCCTTATCAGTGAACTTGGTAGCAAAAGGAGATCCTTGAATAGCCTTTCGGAGCTCAATGACTCGACGTACAACCTTGCCTCGTGACAACCAGCGAACATCGGTGTGGTAGAGCAGAACTTGATACTGCTCTCACATTTCTTTGCACAGCTCCTTGAAAATGCGCGAATTCACATCCCTGGACTTGATGAAGTTGACTATTTTCAACACATCTTCAAACGCTAACTTCAGATTACCAGGCAGGCTTTTCGATCCAAGAGAGTACCGATGAATGATGCAATGATCTACAGAAATTTCTGGATCACAACTTGTATGAGGCCCCGTAATCCACGATAACCACCCATTCATCGACGGTGCTCCATCGACAGAGACCTGGATTATAATTGTGTCAGTTGGGCAGAAGAAGAAGAAAGCAAGAGAGAGAGAGAGAGAGAGAGAGAGAGAGAGAGACAGACAGAAAGAAAAATTAAGAAAGGAAACGGAAAAAAGAGAAACAAAAAATTGAGAAAATAAAAAGGAAAAATAAGAAAATGGGAAAAGAAAAGCAAAAAATGTAGAAAAAAAGAAAGAAAAACTATGAAAGAAAACGTGAAAAAGAAAAAACAAAAAAAATTGAGAAAAGAATAAACAGAAAAAAAGAATGAGTAAACAACAACAAAAAAAGGGATGGAAGAAAGAAAAAGAATGGATTAAACTGTACAAAATATTAGCTACACTACAGCTATTTGTACAATAAATAAAACTGTATGACTATATGCCATGTAATTCATTGTATTTATACTAATATAGACTTTCTCTCCCTACCTGTTGAACGCTGTTCCAATCCAATCCGTTCTTGGTAAAGAAACTGTTGATGAGATTGAAGACATCTTCTCCCTTAGTGGTTGTCAGCAGATCCTCGCATAATAGGAACTCTTCTTTGATCTTGTCCTGGTGGACGTAATGGACAAACCCAAGGAGAACAGCACAACTGGCTACGTCACACGATTCATCAAATTGCAAGGAGAATTTGCTATATGAGCTTTCCTTGATCTCGTTGTAACTTGGGACAGGATATCTGATGCCATGTCATCGACTCGTCGGCGGATTGTGTTGTTTTGATAGAGATATGGCACTCAGTTTCTTCGCTTGATCCTCCCCACATACCTTGCTTACCATCTCGTATGCACAAGGCATAATCAGATTCTCTGCAAGGGTGTGGCATTTCTGTTGTTCGGCAACTTTATATGCAACAAAGTAGGATGCTTCGACCGCAGCTTGAAGCTTTTGGGCTTGAATTCCAGATGAACCGAACTGGATATTCTTCAGTGCTACAGCCCGCGCTGAAAATAAGCCTGATTCTCATTTTGAAGACTTGGATGGCACTTCTGGAGGTGAGCTGAGAGTTTTGATGGCTTGAGGCTTTCATTTGTCAACACTTTGTGATATACCACACATTGTGGCCGATCCTCTCCACCAGAATGTAAATTCACAAAGCCATGGCAAAGAAAGGCGTCAGTGTAGGTGCGCTTTTTGGACATTTTATTGTTTAATCTGCAGAAATAGAAGAAAAAACTGCATAAAAAAGTGTGAACACTGAGAACTTATTATTTATTTTTTCATGACGTTCTGGATAGGATTAGAAGAGCTCATTCAGCATAGGAATAATGTAACAGTGGGTAAATATTAACTATACTGCACAGGGCAGTACACATACATACCAGCATATGTCTACCTCGGCTGATGCTCAGAGAGAAACTGACTGTGAAATAGAGAGATTATAGAGGCAGCCTCAGACGGTGAGTGACGCGTACTGGACACGACGATGAGTCATCAGGGTTACTGAGTGACTTATTGTGTCCTGAAGTATACCTGTCAAAATACTTTTGGGTTGCCACACACTTAGATACATATTTCTTCTTTTCTAATACTGTATATTAGTTTTTGATGTTTATTGTTATTCGGTTTAACTTTATTATTTAATTATAATAGGTTTACTTTACAACATTACATACTAATTAACATTAATCCTAACGCCAGGTACCGCAATGTTTTTTTGATTTTCAGAATTATTAACTTCTTTTTCTGTCACCCCTCCATTACCCCCGAAAAATTGTTAAATTACCCATAGGGGGTAATTTACCCCCAGTTTGGGAACCAGTGCTTTAAACTGTCAGTGGCAGAGGCATAAAATCAAAGGTATAGTGACTGATGACAGGTACAGATAGGTAGCTTTCTCATCCATCAAGCCATTCATTTTGATTGTGTATATTTTCTGAAATAATGCTTTGTTTATGTACTTACATTATCTTCCCAATACTGTATACTGATGGTCTAAGAGATCACTTATGTATTGTTAAAACAAACAAAATAACAAGTTGAAATAAAAGTAACAGTTGATCAAAAATTCCTCAATATTATGTTGTAGATCCATTGCTCCTTTCTGGACATCTTTAAACATCAATGCTAGGGTTCTTTCTTAAAAGAATTCAGATACACCCTTTTGTCTCTGTATCATGACTGATCCATTATCTCAGCCAGAAAAAAGAAACAATTTTCCAATGGTATATTATTTTTTGTCAGCTCATCATCAATGATATAGAAAAAATATTTCTCCTGTCGAGCTACCTTCTCCACATCAAAATATCGTACACCACTGGATATAACTGAATACCTCCATCACTGTTGCTCCCATCAGTACTTAAAGAAAATGGATGTACCTTTAGTTTATCTGCTAAAACAGATATGCTTTTTCATCAGTTACAATGTGTTGATAATATCTGTGGCTTTAGTCCAGCCACATCCATGCAGCACAAGCCACTTTAGAATCTGGAAACATTTTTCTTGAAACCAGGTTTGGCATGCTCAGCTGGTGAAAGCGGACGATTGTTTCATCACAAAAATGAATGAATAAAACCCCTGAATTTGTAATTAAATTCTCACTGTCAGTTTTTTTGCTGGGAAAATGAAATATTTTAACTTGATGTTGTTATTTTTGCATGCTCATGTGCTTTTGGTAGACAAGTGTTCTGACAGTCATCTTTGCCACTTTGAGCGATGCTAAATGCACATTGCACAGCGTACAAAATGCATGGTTAACTCCAAGATGCGATTACTTCATGAACCGCCACTCGTTGTTGTACTATTTTATATTATACCTCTGGAGATACAAGTTTTTTTTTTTTTTTTGGATTGGACATTATATGTGTTCCACCATTTTTTTGAAGGTGAAATGCATCATGGGATTTGTTATTCAGTTACGTGTTACTTTTGTGTAACATCGTTACGCCTAATGCCAGAGTTATTCTAGGAACAGGGAAGTGAAGGGTAATGTGTGCTATACTCAGCAGATGTTGGTTGAGTTTAACTGGCTTTTGACTGTAGAATGTCTTAAAACATTTAAGGATTTTAAATAGTGATGAGGGAAACCGTTGTTGGTGGTGTCAGGGAAAAGTGTACCTTTTGCATATGTCATCTGAAACTAAAAAAATGATGATTGATGCAATGTTTTAAAAATCATAATATTTAATAGGGCAATCTTAATAGTGGAATTTGGTCTTACAAATTGTAGAGATTAGGTGAAATCATAATGGTTGGCATCAGTGTGTTAGGGCAAACAGGGATGTTCAAATGAAACCAGGCTGAAATAACATCGCCATAATTGTGTCTGGCAGGGTTTCAATTGAACATTCCTACTGTTTATGGTGGTGGTATGATGTAGATGATTCCAGTCAAACATAGACCTCGATACATTATATTGGTGAAATACTATATTAAATGGAGAAATTCCTAAATACAAAGATTTTTCACTAGTGTATATGTGGCAATTTAATATACACCAGTAATAAAAGCAGAAAAAATTCCGGATCTACCTATTACATACCTCTTATACCAACCAGAATAAAGGCCAGTCCTGACACTCCAATGATAAACATGGCCAGAAACATACAGTGGTAAACGAAGACTTAAAAAAGAGAAGAAAGATACATTTATGTATTCCATTAAACCATAAACAATAAGACAAAATATAATATTCTTTGCTTTACTGCAAGGTTGGCTTTATAACCTTTGTAGCTTATCTTCCTTAATCCATTACAGATTTTAAATATACTGAAGCAAATTAAAAGTAAACTCATGCAAAAGTGAAGTATTTTGGGATTATACACATCTGTTTACATGGGAAAAAGTGAATCTTTAAATGGCTAAGGAAGCAAATAAACTTAATACTGTAAAATTCATTGGTATGGACAATTGGTGCCTCTACTCAAAGCATTAATGAATGATCAGATCCTGCAGCACTAAATAAGCTCCATAATTTCAATGGGGCAACAAGTACAGACACTGGATCAGACAACAATGCCAAGGTGTTTTTTCCCCCACACAGATCAAAATCTCGCCCAAGTAACACTGACAGATTGACTGAGAAGCCAAGGTGAACGGTTTCACCAATGGCTGTGCTCTGCAGATTAAAAGATGAGGGATAGAAAGCATCATGATTTAAAGTTGCATTAGTTCTCACTTCAGAACACTGTCCCATGTCTTTAGAGGCTGCAATTAGGAAAATCTATCTGAATGACATCTCAGCAGTCATTGTTGTGTCTTTATTTGGAACATCATCTATAACTTTACACTTTAAGCAATGCAAAATGCATCATCAGGCTGCTAAAGAATGTCAACACTATCTCCAGCAACAAGCTGTCACCATGCTCCCATGGCTGCTCTTTCCTCCCTGATCTTGTACCAGATGGAAATCTGTGGATGACACTGAACAACAATTGTGACATTACACATTAACGCAGAACCAGATCCAACTAAAAGCTACAATTTGTATATGTAACAGAAGATACTGCAGATCTTCATCCTAAACCTATATTTTTAAAACTAAATAAATAAATAAATAGATAAAACTTTAACACTGTTTGAGATAAATCTGTCAACCACAAAAGTGTGTCAAGGTTAATCATAGCCATCCAATAGTCAAACAATATTAATTTGTGAATGATTTACAGTACTGTTGTTTTCATCTTAAATCCAGTAGAAATAGCACATCTGAATCTCTCTACTTGTGTGACAAATATAGTATTCTATAAAATAAATTAAACTGTTTCATAAAAATACTGCCTAAAGAAATGTTGCCAAAAAGATGAATGTTTATGGTGCTGTACATTTGTAGTTTTAGGTCACTCTGGCTGAAAATAATTCTTTAGCAGTTTAGAGCAAGATAATAAAACGATTGGGGTAGAAAGCCACTGATCCATTAAAATTGAATCTGCTGTTGATACCCATCCAGAGGCAATCACTGATCTGTGATCTTTTCTTCTCGGTTCTCATTGCTGACTTTCCATCAAATTTCACGTCATTAGAGGCATCTTCAGTCAGAAGTGATCTCCGTGTCAGTGCCATCCATCACATTGGAATCAAAATAGACCTTAACAGGTTTTCAAGCCGTCAGTGGTAATTCATTTTAAAATGGGCATCTTTTTGTTGTTTCCTCAATGCTCTTCTTCACTTCCAAACTCATATCTGACTTTCAGTTGCAGAAGAATACCGATGAATGGTATTGCAGGTCTCAGGAACCCTAAGATTTGATGGCTCCAGATTCTGTAAAATTAACTATTTAACCTCTACGAATATAAAACAGGAATCAGTTCTGTGTTGAGTTTTAAGTTTCAGTTCTTCTCTTTTTTTCACGTTTCTCATTTTAAAATAAAAATTTTAATAATAATAATAATAATTAAATTCAGCATAATTTAAAAAGATCCCAAAAATATTGGATCAAATAGAAAACTGAATCCTGTGCCTACGAATGACGGCCTCTCCAATAATTTTCGTCCTTCTAAATTCGGGACATTTTCCTGAAATGATTTCTGGAAGAAAACGAAACCACTTTTATAAAACTGCTATTTGTCACTGATTCTCAGAACCCAACAGGCAGAATTCTTTGTTTCCACTAGAATTCACGAAGTGTATTGGCGAAAAATGTACAAAAATAATCTGTGATGTTCTGTTATTATTTGTCATTTATTTATATTGATGCTGATAAAAATTCTCAGGTCTCAGTTTAAAATACGTAGAGTTATTTCCCTTGGTAGTTTAATTTGTGTAGTTGCGAATTAGTTTACGATGGAAAGAAACAACGTTGACACAAAAACAAACAATTAAGGAATTCGGTATAATTCTCTGAAATACGGGTAGATGAGCGATGTTTGCTGGGTTTGTGCCCCCTAAATACTCAGTATCCCTGTGATTTCCGGAGGCTGGTTCTTTTCGTCGGTAGAAAACGGATTCTGGTAAAGAAACCAAAAAAAACAAAAAACTGAATGTTTTTTTGATATAAATTAGTGAAGTCTGTATATAGATATTGAAGATTTTACTGATGAAGATATCGTTTGTTCCGTGTTTATTTTCTGGTCTTGAGATTCTAAAATTGTAGTCGCGGTACGATATGTATTAATGGCGAGTAGTTGTTAGGCCTGTTTACTGCCTGTAAAACCGTTATATTACTACGCGTGACGGAGAAGATGGATGGTAAAATCAGCCATTGGCCGGGTGTAATCTGATTGTGAATTAAGCTTGTTACTGTTTTCTCTCAAACGATTGTAAACAATATGACTGAGCTTTATTCCATAAAGAATTAACTTCATCCACTGCTGTTTCTGTTATGTTCTGTTTGTTCTCTTGGAAGAGAGGAGGACGGCCAGCGAACTGGGAGAGGAGAACAATGGCGTGGTCAGCGAACGCCATTTGTTGCCAGGTAAGTAAACTCTGGTGTAATTAACTGGAACTGTCCGTGATGGCGATTAAGAGCAAACTCTTCAGTGCCAAAACAAGGAAACTGTTGATGCAGAGAGTAAAGACGGCAACGGAAGTTGCGACAAATGGAGGGAATAAGAAGGAAGCGACAGGAAAAGTCAAAGGCTAAGGATGGTAAATAGGGTTAAAAATGGGAACAAAGGAAACTTTTGTATATTGATGGAGAAATCTCCGAACAGTCGCTGGTAGCCAGTTGTCATACATTGAGGGGAATTCCATTGATAACCACTTTATTCCACCATGATAAAGAATGGTGTCTACCTGGAGAACACGATGGACCAGCAGCTACTGTTCAAGTTGACCAAGAATCAAAGTTGAAGTTCGTGTAAACGATGATAATCTAAGAAGACAAAAATGATGGAAAACATCAAAGATGTTAAAGAACGATGTTATGCTGGGTAAGTTTGGACTCCTCTCAAAAATGCCAGTCTTTGGTTACAGAGAGAGCAAGAACTTACCTGATTCTCCAAAGTGACAAAATCCTTCAGTGTCTCGTGTGAGAGCTTTATCGCAAATTGAAGGTTGATGTTTGTGTTTCTAATGATTCTAAATAGTGGTCTGGGCCAGATAATCCTACTCCTCCCTTTACAAGGGCATCACCAAGCTCCTGTGAGGTTTGTGGGAGCACAGGGCATCTTGCAACGGTAGCCTAAAGAATGTTCCAGATGCGGTTGATTTGTTAGGGTCTGGAGAATGAGGCTGCGGTTGACTTTATCATCCATGGGAATGAAGTTATTTCCAAAAGCTGCACCGTTTTGTTTCAGTGAACGTCTAAGGATCTTCACCATGTACGATAAACCAGCCATGGGGCTGACCTGAAACACATGAAAACCAGCCTTGCCATAACAGCTAATTTCTCTTACAATCAACGAGCCACCTCGATGGCGGTCATGTTCGGTACTGTTGGCATCTAGAAATCTCTCTGGCCAATTACACGCTGTTTGTAGTAAGACATTGACACTTGATGCATTTTGAAGGTTAGATTTCAGGTGAGATTCTGTATGGGAACAGTTTCTTCTCAGTGACAAAGGCTAAAACAAAAAAATCATTGATATGTTGCTCTCTTGGAAGCTCTGAAAGATGAGGTTATGGAGCATAAGTAAATTGTACTATATAAATAATATTCTCAGTTGGTTTTTAATCATTTGATCCTTAGAAAATATATGCATTTCAAGAAAAACATCCATGTTGTACAGGGTGCCCATCTTGCTTCAATTCAGTATCTATTGCAATTTGAATAATTGGATTTTGAAAATGTTATACTGATTTGATTGATAACTTGATAACTTTTTTCTCATTCTGTGTACTAATCACCTATTGTTTCATTGCAAAATCACCAAAATTTTGGAACAGTCATAAAGAAATGACTGCTTCTAACAAGTGTGGTGACCATCTTAGTTAATGAACAGCAGAGCACGTTAAGCAATTTCACGAACCTTTGCCATCTTGAGAAGGATTTTTGTTTTGTAGAATGCCCACATTTTTGCCATGAGTGATGATGAAAATACTTGTGATGGTATTGTGAAGCACTTTGCTGACAGAAAAATTTGATAGGCCACTTGATGAATTTATAATTTTGAAGCAACTGCATTGGTGGGCTATACAATATATTCATGACATTGTGTTACTGTATCAAAGTTAGGGTTGTGTCTTGAACTAAAAAGCTAAATGATCACAAAATACTAAGACATTTCAGCATAAACAGGTATGAAAGAGATCATCGTTAAGAAAGTAGATTATATACCAGAAAATTATGGCATGTTTTTTTTTCATTTAGCGACTTAGAAATACAATGAGCTGTTATGAAGAATGATGATTATAAAATTCATGACATTAATGGGACATAGGTTCATAACAAACAAATATGTGTTGGTCTTAAGAAACAAACTCTTTAATTCATGTGATATCCTAAAGAGTGTACAGTATCCCAAAGTTGATGTGTAGAGAGTAGAGATAAATAAATTCTAATTTTTATATACATCATCAAATGTAGACCTTCCACTTTTTATTCATTTTGTTACCATACAAATATTATTTTTTATTGTAAAATATGTGCAGATTTGTAGTGGTGATTTCTCCTTAGCTTCTAATCTGTTTCTGCTAATTTTCTTTTATTTGCATTCCTGTCTGGATGCAGTCTTCATTTTCAATAAGATCTTTTTTTTTTTGGTGTTGTGCAGTGTTTAGGGGTGTGTTTGTGAAGTTGCATATGTATGTGGGTGTAGCTGGATCGGTTCCACGACTGGCCGTCACAGCTGTTTGCAAGTGATGCCTTATTTTGGCCTATCTTTTGTTTAGGATATACCTCAACCTAGCGAGAGCAGCGGGCTACCCAACTCCTTCGTATTGCATGCAGGAGGGGTAGGTTTATCCTGGCTGGACTCTATAGAACAGTTGTCTCCTCTGTATGTCCTTGTTATGGAGGGGAAGTTTGTGCCACTGTTTATTTTTCAAGTTTCCAAAGTGGAAGGATGGAGAGAGTTCTATTTTTATTTTGTAGGGCGATGGATGGATACATGTTCTCCCTCCATTTTGATCTTTTATTAAGTCCTCCCTCGTGGGGGAATCAGAGATTCCCGATGACTTTGAAGTGAACAGAAAGTCTTTATGACTTGTGTTCCTTCTTTTTCCATCGTAGGGGGACTGGAGGTTCCCTGGCAGGTGGTCACGCCGGGAAGTAGCACATCTGCTGTGGTGTTGGTCATCACAGCATCTGTTGCCCCATTCCACACCACATTAGTCAAATCTGTGTTCGTCTTCTTTTATTTGGACTTTGTAATGTGTTTTATTAAATGAAGAAAGACTCATGGTTAGTCCATGTGAGCATTATAGGGGTGGATTGCTTTATAAATAAATAGAGGCTTACACTGAAGAAGGGAGAGGGTGGGATTTTAGTTTGATAATTTTTCAAAGTAAGTTTTAAAAGTTTAGTTATAAAGTGGTCAAAGATCACTTAAGAGATGAATATAATTATAATTCAAGGTAATCCTTTAAGGATTTATTACATGATTAATATACAATACACAAGAAAAAGAATAAAGAAAGAACAAGGAGAAAGAGAGGAGAAGAAATCTTCTTTTTCAGCAACCTACATTAATTTAAAAAGCAAAGACATTTAAATTAGACATAGGGGTGGAGAAGGGGTGACTCAGGGTGGTCGATCTAAGCTAAGAGTTGAGGTTTGGGAATTGTCAATGTGTATGTGTAATGTTTTGTTTGTTTTGATGTAACCTAATGCATTATTAATTAGCCAGGTGGAAGAGAAAATTAGTCTGTCATTTATACTAGATTTCATGACCGCATATTTTTGATTTAACCAATTAGTTACATGGTTTTGGAATAGTAATTTCGTTGAGGTAGGCTGACTGCCTTCTAAAGCCTTCCGGCTACCCCAAACGATCTGCTGGGCGGTGAAAACCAGAAAGTTCAAAAGGCAGTCCTTTTTAGTTCTGTTATTGAAGCCAAAGATGTGCCAGAACAACGTAAGTTTGTTCTGGGGACTTTTAATTTTAAAGATCAAGTCTCGGACTAGACACCATAGTTCTATGTTCTGCGGACACGAGAACAAGCAATGGATTGCCGTTTCGTCCACCTCGTGACAGGTGAGGCATTTGGGTGAGTTAATTAATTTCCATTTATATTTGTTTTCCCTTGTGGGGAGAACATTCCTAGTTAGTTTCCAGTGTATGTCAGATGTATATCCGCCATGAGACGATTAATGGAACTAGCCCATATCCTGTCCCATGGAAGTGGTCCTGAATTGAGGTTATCTTCCCACCTCCTGTAATTTGGTTCCTCCTCGATGGGTCGTGATGACAGGAAGAGGTAGATATCTAGCTGGGATAATTTGTCTAGTTCTATTATAGTATCTCCTAAGCTTACAATGTTATCTGTGCCTATAGAGATGTTGCTGCTAATCCATTGCTGGAGTGCTGTTAGATGGTAGTCGGTTAATATGTTTTTTGTGCTCTATATAGTTTTAGTTTGTTGGTGAGAACATTGACCCCATCGAGGGTGTCAAATGCTTGCACTAAACGGGAATGAAGAGTTTTTGCCATCTTGGCCTATCGTTTACGTTTCTTATGATATCTATTATTTTTAATATTTGTTGAGCACCTATTTTACTCTCTAGATTTATTAGATTTAATCCGCCTTGGCTCCGAGGGAGTCTAATTATTTGCTTATTTGCCAGGTGTTTGCGCCCTTGCCACAGAAACCGAGTTAGCTCGGCGTCTATGCCGTTGCACACCCAGCCTGGCATCCCTATGATTTTAGATTTACAATAGATTTTGGGGGCGAGATAGGTATTTACTAATTCAGTTTTAGTAAAGAAAGAAAGGTTTAGCGAGGATCATGCGGTTAGTAAAGCGTTGACTTTATTAATCACAGGTTGCCAGTTGTCATGCAGCGTGTTAGTGTTATATTTTGTTGGGAAGTAGATTCCCAACAACTTAATTTTGTCTTCCACCAAGTTGATGTTGTATTGGCGTAGGGGTTTATTGCTGCCCCCTAGCCATGTTGCGGTGGTCTTTCTTTTGTTTATTTTTGCCCCAGAAGCCTTCTCGTAGACCTCTAGGACTTTAAATGCTGCATCCAAGCTGGCCGCATCCTTTAACAGGAGGGTGGTGTCATCAGCGTATTGCTGAATTTTGACACCGTTTATCCCCCTGATTGTTTGGTTTTTCCGGATCATGGCGGCCAGCAGTTCTGCAGACAGAACATATAACATGGCGCTTAGGGGACACCCCTGCCTGATGCCTCTTGTTGGGTGGATAGACAAAGAGAGGAAGCCGTTCTGATAGATATTCGTTATGAGGTGGGATTGGAAAAGCCTAACAAAGTTAATGAAATCTCTCCAAAGCCAAGGGTTTTAAGTGTTTCTAAGAGAAAATTCCAGTTAACCCTATCAAAAGCTTTTTTCTGATCTACGGCTAGCATAATTCCTATGTAATTTTCTGTGTCTAGCCTATTTGTAATTTCTCTGAACAGTTGAAGTGTATTCATGATACTCCTTCCTGGAACTGAACAGGTCTGGTCTGCACTTGTAATTTTATGCATAACTTTGGCTAGCCTAGTTGCTAGAGCCTTAGCTATGATTTTATAATCACTGTTTAATAGACTGATGGGTCTCCAGTTGTCAAAGTACTCCGCGTCGCCCCCCCTTGGGTAGCAGGACGACAGTGGCCGTACGTTGGCTTTCCGAGAGTACCCCCTACAATATGCGCTATTCGCAATCATTGTCAGGTCTCCTGCTAGGAGATATTTCAAATCTCTTATAGAATTCTGGCGTAAGGCCATCATTTCCTGGTGATTTTTCTTTATTTGAAGCTCTAATAGCTTGTTTTATTTCTTGAATAGTTAGGGGACCTTCACAGAGCTCGGCATATAGGAGGTTTAGTTTATCTTCTAGACACACACCAAGATTTCGTCCTGAGCAATGGGACAGGTGTCTTCACTATTGTATAATTCGCTATAATACCGAGTCTCTTCCTGAATAATATCTTCTATGTCAGTTAAGACGCGGCCTTCCTTAGTTTTTAGTCAATTGATAGTTTTTCTTTCTGCCTTAGATTTCTCTAAACCACAGAAGGACATTCTATTCTATTCCTTCGCCATTCATGGCTGGTACTCGGGCCCTAATTCTAGCACCCTTGTTTTGTTAAGTTGCAATTTTGCTATTTGTGTTTGGATGGCTTTGATTTTGTTTGTTCTATCTATACCTGAAGCGGCCTTGTTTAATTCTAAATTTAATTCTACTTTTAGCTTATTTTCTAAGTATTCTCTGTAAGCATTTCTTGCCTGACAATATTTTATGCTAATATCCCTAAGTTTAACCTTACCTAGGTCCCACCACTCTAGGGGGTCCTCAAACTCATCCCGGCGAAGTGACCATTGTTCCCAGTAGCTCTGTACGCTCTCAACATATTCCGACTCAGTCAGAATAGTATTATTGAGTTTCTAAAGTCCGGGTCCTCTGGTTGTCTCCTGGACAAGAAAGCTGGCCTTAACCTGGCAGTGGTCACTCCATGCGAAAATGTCATGCTTAACGTCTAGGAGTGTTCTAGCGGCATGTTTAGAAGCATACACTCTGTCTATTCTAGTGGCTACTTTGTATTTTTTACTGTAATGAGAGAATGATTTATTATCTGGGTGTTTAAATCTAAACGCATCGACCAAGCCAAACCGCGAACACATGGTTTGCAGCTGCACTTTTCCGATCAGATGCGTCCTACTTTTAATGTCTGGTCCCTGCCTATCTAGGTCATGGGAGGGGACACAATTAAATTCACCTAGTATGTAAATGTCGTCTGCAGGGTAAGACCTAAGTTCCTGGTCTAGAATATCGTTGAAGTTCTGAAAGAAAGCTGTCAGTTCCTTCGCAATGGTAGGAGCGTACACCGATGCTATCATTACTTTTCTTTGGAGCTCGTTTTGGAAACTAGCTATGATGATTCTTCCATTTTTATCACTATAAGAGTGTTCTATTTTTGCGTTTAAACTACGATGAAATAGAATGGCTACGCCTTTTTTCCTACCTAAAGGGTCTAGACTTGCGAGTTTGGGGCCTGACCAGCGGGAAAAGTACCTATCTATCTATCTCTGTATTATTTTGCAGGTGTAATTCTTGCATGCAGATTATTGTGTTGGTAGAGGAATGCTCTAGATGATCTAGGTAATCATTCCAGTCTTTTTTGAATTTTATCCCTGTTAAATTCAGGGATAATAATTCCAAGCGCCTAGACATAATCACTCAATCTGGTGGATTCGTCCCTTGGGCGTTACCTGAGTTGATTCCGAAAAATCCTTCCAAAAGAAAGTGCCTCAATTTAGGTAGGCACTTCCATGGTTGCAACCCCCTGAGTCGGTGTTGCAGATGGGGAAGTGATTTTTTGAGCAAGATAATGGGTGCCTCCAAGGACTCGTCCTTGGGCACCTCATCAAGCTTGCGCTCCTCCTCCTTGGGAGGAGTCGGAGGGGTGGATTCCTTCACTGTCCTCTTGGAAGCCTTGTTTTTGACCTTCCTCGGTTTCGAAGGTCTTGTTGCAGATTCAGTGTTCTTTTTTTGGTCATCTTCAATATGGATGACCTCTGGAGGTGGTGTTTCTCTTCTTCTACTGTAGTTGGGGCTTTTGGATCAGCCTCCTCCTCTTGGTTTTTCTTGTCGGGGTAACTTTCGTTTGGTATGACCGAACTCCGTATAGCTCCGACAATACGGGGGCTCTGTGGGCTGATCCTTATAAACTACCGTAAAACGGTAGTCTTTTCCATCTAGCAATTAATTCTTAAACAAAATAGGTCTTTTCAAATTGCATGATAAAAAGAAAATTCTCAAGTCTGAAGAGATTTAGATAAAGAATTAATGTGCTATATGCTTCCACAAAATTGAAAAATCCTGAAATTACGTTTTGTAGTAGATTTCCATTGTAGTTGTAATAAACAACGGTTGACAGTTTTAAAATGAGGTTTGGAGGAGTCCCAACACTTGTAAAATGGAGAATTTTAAGGATCTACACCATATTATCTCAATATTGGCTTTTAAGTGATTATTTTTCTTTACAAAGTAACTTTATACTAGTGTTCTGTATCTCTTTCTATGCCAGCCCTGGTTTTGAGTTCTGTTGTCTTGCATTCTCAAGGGTGTTCTTACAAGCATCAGGAATCGTAGGATAAACCATATTCAGGTCATTTCAGAATGACTCTGGCTTTGAATATTTTCCAATCATGGCAATGCTGACAAAAACACTGATTTAGTTCAAATGCTCTCTCAGTCCCTGAGCATATGTACAATATACATTTGAAAGGCAAGTTAACTTTACAGGCCTTTTCTGCTACAGGAATTCCTATTTAACATGTAGCATTTAGCATACCAATGTCAACAAACATAAATCCGCTACCATTTGCTGTCTTGGCACCTGTTGTTTGTTCCTTGATGCAAAGTTGACTTTTAAAAAAAAAATTGAGAGGTCAAAGTGTGCAACGTGGGAACACACCTTTTTCTAATTATGGCAGAATAGTCCAATTCTAGATGCACATCTTTTCCTGCCAGCTCTACAGGTGAAGTCTTTTTGCATACAGGATTTAATTACCACTTATTTTCATTGCTGTTTCTTATTTTACTTTTTGATGGATTATCATTTTTACTGATTTATTATCTGTTTTTTATTTGCAACCAATTTCTGGCCTTATTTTGTTTCATTGCAGAATTTGTTTCATGGATGCCTCTACAAGTGTTTTAATATGGTTTTCTTTCACTGCATTGTCTTCACTTTCCAACAAATTGAAAGTAAAAAGTTCATTTGACTAAGTTTGCAATTCAGCCTCGATGATGATAGATCCAGTGCTCTATAAATTACATCATGCATTATTACTGACTGATTGTCTTCTCTTTGGCGCTCCTAGATGTTCAAAATTTGTATTTGACATCCATCGCATTGTCAGAAAATCTGTTGTTTGAATTCTTGGAGGAATTTACTTAATTGTTTATGGTTCTTATTGTGTACCTTTTCAGGCTCATACACACACAACAAGGCCAGCTCCAATAACTATTTTATCTTGGTTTTTATTTGATCCCTGAGCCTTACAAGGTCTGTTTGAAAGTGGTTTTCTCTGATGTTTCTCTCATCTTGTTTCTGCATTGTGTCTATATACCATCAGTAGGCAGAAATGTTAACATGCGACCATACTGAATTACCAAGCTACAACAATGAATTTGATCCTCAGATTCCTCAGAAGTCTTATATTCATGTAAGTGTTGTAGAGTTAAAGAAACAATCAAAATCAGTCCGATATTAAAGTATTTTTTTTTTAAATTGTGATGGCTATTTGGAAAGACGTGATTATACAATTATTTCAATTTTGTTAGCAAACTGAGATATAATCTTCAGTTCAATGTTTTAAATTCATTTTATATTTATAATTTCTTCTTCCTAAATATAATTTCCATCTAGCGATAGATGATTGACTCGTGTATATTTTTCATTAAAATACTATATTCTAAAAAAATTGCAAAATCTCATTTTGACCTGGTGGTCCACTTAATTAAATCAAACAAAACTAAGGTTAATGGCCCTAAATTTCAGCATATGTAGGGCCTAGGAGTCTGTGCAGGATAACATTGACTTGTGACTTTGAACCTGAATACATTTCAGTGAACGATTCATTATGGTTATTAACACTTGTGTAATTTGAAGTTGCTTTTCCTCTCAAATATGCTGCTCAGCAGTTACCTATCTTGATCGTACCTTTGCTGGCACTTTTGTTGTTGCATACATTTGCATGCTTCGGATTGATTTTACTCCAAGCTGCAGTTACTCTTTCTCAAACAGATTGAACTAATCGGAGTACACCTAATTCAGCTCAGGCTAAACCCCCAAACTATTGATATCTTAAAGACGATTAAACTACCACCTCTTGAAGAAATGGAATGTGATTAAAAGCTGTCTTCCATGAGAGGGATATTCACTATTACCAAAGCAGAAACAAAAAAGAAAATAAGACATTTTCTAATTGGTACATTGTTTTAGGAACTAGAAATAACAGCAATTTTTAGCTTTAAAGCTCAGCTCAGCTGCATATTAAAAAAAAAAAACATTTTCAAGTTTTGAAATTCTCAGTTTCTCTACATAATACGATATATAGTGTAGTTTACTAAAAGGTAGGTCAGTCATTAAATTCAGTATTGGAAATAATACAAATAAAAAAATCAAACAAAATTCTGACATCTGAAACAGAAACTCTGTATACCTTTCTAGCAGAAGGTAGTCTCGTGTTTACAGAGCATCCTTGGTAAAGTCAAACACCCAATACTCTTCTGAATGCTGAGATTCATAGTAAAAAAAAATATGAATCTGCAAATTGCTCAATGGATTTTAGTGGTGACTTTTCATTTCCAGTCATTGCCAATCCATGTTCGATCGAATGGTATGGACAGTGAAGCACATGGCTGCCCATGAAAGCTTTCAGCAGTCTGTAGAGAGCAAAATTCTAATAGCCAGTGATCTTTTCTGCAATGGTAACCAGCATGCTCAAGGATGACCCTCATTTGTTTAAGTAAAGGTATGAAAGAAGCAGTTTCAGCATTCAATAGCTGAAATGCAGAAATATCATTATTTTGCATGAATAAAATAAGATCGAATCCAAGTCACCCTGGTTTTGAAGTTAGGATATCTTTTGTTTGCAAATTTGGAGAAGGCATCTTTATCTTTAGAAGGTAACGGCAGACTGCTCATATTCTAGTCTCTGCTTCTGTTATCTCAGTGTGGAATAAGATTAGAATTACATACTTTGAAAGTGCTTAGCTTGGCAATTATTAAGCTACAAATATAGCTTTATGCATTAAATTACTTATTCGAATGCCTAATTTGGAACAAAAATAAGTCTTATCATTTTAAACAATATTTGAAAACATAACAGTTATCCTAGGAACTATATTTTTACAGCATTATCTGCCTTGGGCTTCATTTCCTGATGAATGAAATGTGGATGTCATCTGCTTAAAATGAATCATTTTGATAAAAGTAACCTTGGTTGAGTCCTTTTTGTTGTTGTTTTGAACTTGTGTAAATTGGTTGCTACATATTTACCTACCTTTGGAAGGCCAGCTTTAATAGAAGAACAAAATTAACAATGGTGAGGGGCTGCATTTGAATTATTTAATGGTGCAGAATGAACAAGTTTTATAAATCATTAACACTATTTTGCTGTATAGAGAAATAAGTGAGAGAGAGAGACCATGAGATATAATGAAAAAGATTTCTGATTGAATTTATTGTGCTAATATCCTGTCTGAATATTTACAGGGTACCCTGGAGAGAAGTCACTTTCCACATGTATGCACTTAATCCAGTGGTTCTATGTATTTTTACAATGTCTGATGCAGAGTATCTTCCATATTTACAAAAAGAAAACTCTCATTTTCATGGTATACTTCATTTTGGGGAAAACAGAAAAATACCATGGTGCCAAGTCTAGTGAACAGGTTGGATATGCAATAATAGGAATGCAATGTTTTGGCCAAAAAATTATTTACTGAATGTTGCATTGTCTCTACTTTTAATCTCTCCTGCCTTACTTCTATGATTTTGGTGATGATAGTGTTTTCCATTGAGAAAATTGATTTTTTGTTTCTGGATCACAGCCACAAGCCGAAGTTCCACTATTTGTTATGATGTTCTGAAGAAATTCTTAACAATTTTCTCTCTCTGTTGTTTAAAACTTGGCACAGGCATGCAATGTTCTTTATTTCTGCTTATTTAGAAAGCATGGAAGAGTTGGCAGAAAGATAAAGAATTATCTAAATCCGCTACCTTCCATTAAAATTTGCTGCTGCTCATGCGCATCTGCCATCTTGAGATATGTCAGTCACTACTGGAATGTCTATACTGTGACACTTATAACACATGATTAGTTTGAAATTATGCACCATTGCTTCAGGTGTTGTATTATCATAACTATGGCTACATTGAGATTCATATATCACATTTCAGTTATTGATGTTTCTGCACAAAATTACATCTATGAATGTTTTGTTCACACCTTTTATACAAATGTTTACCTTTTTACCTTGGTTGCAGTGTTGGACAGCACCATATTCTGTGTGGCTCCTGTTTTTGAGCATATTTTCATTTTCTGGTAAGTAATACAATATGTTTGATTTTTCAATGCAATAAACTTTGAGAGTCAGTTATTGTATGAAACATGCAAATATTTTTGATTAGATAAGAAGTATCCAGTAACTACTGAAGGACAATATAAAGCCAAATTTTTGTTTGTATAAGGAAGTGGAATTCATTTACTTGATATACTTTCTGAGAAGAATATTTCAAATTCATTTCCATTCCTCCTTAATAGATTTTGTTACTGTGTGTAACAAGTAATGTTTGACCTGGATGTGATGGTCTGTGGTCTTCATGAAGAAAAGCATCAGGGAAATGTGCAGCAATGAATTTGTGATCTTTCGCAGTTTGAACAGCCAATTGACTATTTAGAGAAGGCATCTTGGATTTTTACAAACACTTACTTGAGAAGGTGATTATCTTTTTTCCTAATCAAGGTAAGTGTGTTCACCAAGCAGTTTGCAATAACTATCTCTTTATTGAGCAATCTGAGAGATTTGCTGTAGAAATGCCTCAAGCAGTCAGTCAGTCAACAAGGCAAGTTGCAGGACTGCGAAAATATCACCATGCCACCATTGTTCAGCTGCAGGGTGGTTATGCATATTAAAGCAGGTTAAACTTGCAACTGTGCACACGCCACACAGACTAATAATCTGCACAGTACACCTAAGGGTAATCTCCTGTTTGCAATAGTTTATGGCAGACCAACAGTTCAAGGTAGACCATGTATATGGATTTGGGTAACCAGTTAATTGAGATACAGTTGTCTGCAAGACTTTACATAGGGACCCATTTTTACCAAGGCATACAGCAGCAAAGGCAATTTCTTAACTGAAGTGAAGGAATACCATTGAAAAAATAAATTGGGGTTGTGTATGTGCTGGGCTGGTTACACTTATTTACTCAGTAATTTAAACATGAAGTTTCTTCTCCATTTTTGGCAAACAGCACTTTGAACCTTTTGTAGTAGGGCAGTAAGCATGCTCACACTGAGAGGATGTTTTAATTCCTTTAAGAACAGAAAATTGCTGTCATTCCATGCCCGGCACACTTTTTGGATATGGCATCTGCAGCATTCCTGTGATGTGTTATGATGCCAAGTTTATTGTCAAGGCCCTGTCCATATTTCTAAGAACATTCAGAAGATTTACAGACTCAGTAAGACAGCACTGTGGCCTTTGTGGTAAACAACAGAGAACGGGCTCAGTATTGGCACTTGTTGGCATGGTTGTCTGATGTGGCAATTTTCTTCTCTCACTGAAATAAAACTTTCTTTAGTTAATATTACAAGACAAAACTTCTAGACTTCAGGGCAATTTAAAATATGAACAAACTGAGGAAAAAGCTATTACTGAAAAGCAAAAGAACTTTGAAGTAGCATCATTAGTAAATATGGTTGCTGTCGTGGACACATTCAGAGGAAATCTAATCAAAACACCCTCTCTCCTGCCAGTACCAGGTGTGAGGTAAATTTGAGTTATGGTTAAAGCTAAAATTCCAACATATATCAGCAATTTTTTTTTTCCATTTTATCTTTATAATGTAGAAATGATCCAGACTTGTGAGGTTTATTACTGCAGAAGTAGTTTGTTCTTTGTATTCATCACTTTGATAGTTAAAGATTTTAGTTTAATTTATTATTTAAAAATAATCATAACAGCGTTGATTTTAGTAGAGATTTATAAGTTTTTTCTTGTTGTTTTCTCTCAGTTATTTGCAAGTCTTATAGAGTATTTACTTCTTAACTTAAAAAAACAGACAGAAGATACAGAAATGTAAATCTGAAATATTTAAATATACGAGCCATTTAAAATTCATTAATTTTAAATGTTTTTAACTCATCCATTGTAACAGTTAAACTGCAGCAGTAATAATTCAGGGATTGCTTTGGCTTTCTTATTAGGATATCTTTTAAATCACCCGATATTAACTTGTGTATATCTCAGATGGGTTGAGGTACGATCGAGCCATCCTACAGAAATTCATGAGTCAGACAGAACAAGCACAGTTTGTCATTTCCATTGTTTTAAAAAAAATGTTTGAACTCTGATGAAGCATACGCTGATAAGTGTGCATAAGAGAGATTTTTACTTGTATCATGATTTTGTCAGCATTCTTCTAATTTGTCACAGCATACTATGAAAAAGTAAAATTTTTAAAATCAAAAGCATTCTCAGTGGCTTGGACACACCACACACACACAACACACATTCAGAATCTGTGATTTGTACAATCTGCTAAATGGTTTTATTAACCATTGGACCTACCCCAATTTATGGCAAAATAATACATAGAAAATTTAAAAGTTGTAGAAATAAAAAGAAATTATGTACAAATACTAGAGCTTCAGCTTTAAGAAGTAGACAGAAAACTGCATCATAATTGTTTTGTTTTCTTCTGTTGTATTTCTTTAAATGTAGATTTTGTTACATTTATACTGTAAAAATAGTCACTTTTTGTTTTTTCCAGAATAAAACTACCACTAAAGAATTTGCTCATGTAATATCTAAGCCTGTGTCAAAATGTTCATCTCCTGTTTTCAAAAAGACTGGTAACTATAAATGTCACAGCTCAACAGCTACTCTCATCAAGAAATTATTCTGCTTACTGTAAAGCAACCTTTGGTGGGTCTGAGGCTGATCAAACACTGACAAGCAATGAAATAACATTTTGGATAGCTGGTAAGTCAGTCATTCATTTTTACTTAAAATCTATTTTCTGTTAAATGAAACTTGTAAATACAATTTTTTAACTTGCTTGAAGATAAAGCATGAAGACTATCCATTTTGTGTAATGCAAACTATTGCCATGTTGTTTTGTTTCCTAATTATTAACAAGGTTCAACAAATTTCTTGTGAGTTACTATTTGCTATGAACACTTGGTAATGACACATTCATAGATGTAGGTGTTTAATTTGAAATCTCTTAATTTCAAATTTAAACTGTGTATGAATTATTTTTTGGTTTGCTCTCAATCATTTTAATTAAAAACCAAATATACTTACAGCGCGTAGTTTGAATTAAATTACTTACACTGAGTGTTTGACATGAATTTGGTTTAAGAATGACATTGAAATATGAGAGTTGGTAAAATCCAGAGCTCTGATAGATGGTTAATTGGAAGATTTCCTTTTAAGTATACACCGTAAATACTTGGAATTGTGCATGTTTGCTTTATATAGATGTTTAGTTTTGAAAACTTATATATAAAAAATATTTTTTAATTAGTGATGAGAACTATCCATTTATTTCTCTGGTTACTGATTAGGTGGAAGGCAGAGAGTGTAGACTTGTGATGGTTCATTCTTCCCTGCAGAAAGAATTGCCAAATGAAATTGTTTTCTAAATTTTCTCAGAAAAAAAAAAATGTAAGAGGAGAGAAACATGCAAAGAAAAAATAAGGGAATAACATATGAAACATAATGTAAACTTTAATTATTTCTCTTTCTCTCTCAGAATTGATGAGAAAGAAGCCAGGAAGGCTTTAGTCTTCAGGATATCATTAACCTGAAAGGTCAGTCATATACTCTTGTGCTAGTTTTGAACTGCCTCCAACTTGTGGAGTATTTTATATTCACCATAATTATGTTTAATGTCAGCAACGTTTACTTTTTCTTTTTTACATTGGCATATCTGCTTAGTAAAACAAGCAGCAGCAATAGATTTATTTTCCATGGATTAATTGTAATATCTGGTCATCTTTTTATCTAACAGCTTGGTTTATGCTGTTGACTTGAAATATGTATATAACTGCCTAAGAATAAAAATGTTTGTCCCTGAATATATCCCTATACCATAAACAAATATCATTGTGTAGTTCACAAGAAATGTAGGTCTATATTACTTCAGTAATAAAATTAATTCTCATGTGGGTGTCCAAGTGGTCTGCTGGCCAGTCTATTGGACTGCAAAGGTGATGGGCTGAGTTCAAATCTTGATCAGGGCCGGCTGGGTTTAATGTACCTTTGTGGTTTATTCTCTCCTTTTCACCATTTGGACACTTGGGTTTCCACTCAATTTGGTTTTCGATCAAAGTAGAGTTCTAGTAAGGAGTTTTGCTTGGTCTCTTACACTGAGATGTGTTTATACAACCCAACTCATATGAGTGAGTAAATGTGATCCCTAATCCCAAAAACTAAGATCGGGATTCAATCCCTGTAACTTATGAAGTGTATGACAACAATGACAATCCTCATGCATAAAACTATGTATGTCAGCTTTTTTGTGCTAGGATAATTAATGGGTTTCTTGCACCTGGATTTTTTTCATTTGAATCAGGTATCTTCAATTCTCAGAGAGTAGTCATATGTTTGTTTGATGCTTTCCCAATACAGAAATTTTTAATGAACCAATGGCAAGCCATGACAAATTAAGGGAGCTGTTTCTCTTGGGGTAAATTATAATTTCTTCCCCAATTTGCATCAGCAATCACTATCTGTTTATATTTGTGGTCATCTGCCCAAAGAGGCAATATTTGTTGACAGATCTCTGCATAAACCAACTTCCCAAGAACACCTAAGACAGATTCAGTTACACAATAGGCTCACCCACAGACCAGATTGCTGACCTTGTTCACACAGTGTATCAATACATTGATGCCTTGTATAAGGCAAAGGGTTTCAGCGTAAAGTATTAACTCAACCTCTGTTTTTCCACTGCTCTGGTTTCAGAATAAACAATTGCTCTTTCAAACATGTGTATCAACACTCTGTCCATCACTATAGAAAGGAAAGTGTTGGTGCACCACTGGTCTCCAGAGAATCTAAGCCAAAATAACTTCTTTGTAATGCACACACAATGAGATTCAAATCAATGAATTCCATCACGCATATTTTATGGATGATATATCCAAAAAACAATCTTTACCCTTTACGAAACATTTGGCAACTAACTCTTACATTTCATCAGTCATGGAGTGACATCCCTACAGCTTTGCAGCCATTTGGTGATGTCATGATATCAGTGAATACTCACTGTTCACATGTCCTACAGTCACATGACCTCTATTGACAAGAAGGGCTGTCCTTGGTTTGTACTACAACATTGTAGGTGTATCATACTGACTGTTTGCCAGATATCTGACGTTCCCAAGAGCATGTGGTTTTACTCTGTGCATCTTGGGTTTTGGTCAAGGGATGGACAAGACGTTTGTCATGTCTTCATACAAATGATATATCGACAGGTGTAATGGTCCCCATCCACGTATCATTTACCTATAACACAAAAAGAATCAGTTTGCTTTTATAGTCATGTAAAGTAGAGCGCCATACTAGAAGGATGCCACCTTTAAAATGCTCTCTCTAATGTGTTACAGTCTGCATTCCATTGGTTTGGATTCAACAAACATAAACAGCCTTCATTTTGCTGATGGCTGAATTTACTTTCTTCGGAGAAGGGAAACTGGCTTCATTCTATCAGAGTCCAGTTTACGTGAGTGCTATCATGCACCAATCTCCATCGGTGCTATCCTGGTATTAACGTGTATACAATACCAAACACAACCAATTCCACACAGTCTAGCAGGAGAAATGTTACTTTGATCTGTCACAATGCATTCCAGACCAAGAAGCCTAGAGAGAATGTTGTATCAAGCCTACTATGTAATGAAATGTGTATCATTGAAGTCAATCCTGCTGTTGCAGTCCAAGTCAGGTCTTTCATGAACTAAAGCAGTCTCTGTCAGAATAACCGATAATACTGTTAAGCCAGGTAGAGCAGCAGAAAATTGGTGGCTACATCTGGTCTGCTACTAGTCTATCATTACTTATTGCTTCTCCTTGATAAGTTGTTGTTGAACTCAGTCCCAGCAGCCCTTCAATCATTATAAAAGCTGCATACCTCCAGCCTTGTGTTGACAGAGTTGAAGGACCATAGAAGTTGCTTAATACAAGATAACCATATCTGGCTGGGACTGTATGCACACAGCTGCAGATTAATGCTGTACCATTCTATCCACATTATTAATACTACATGTATGAATGGGTGCAAGTCAGGTGTTTCTGGTGATTGCAGGTTCTTGTACATGGCAGACACATCCACTACTTGGGTTTTAGCTGCTTCCTTTTGTCAAGTAGATCAGTTTGGGCTGAACTGAGTCTAAGTAGCCTTTAAAATGGTCGGTCAACAATTATGTGAAACTGGTCTTACAAAATTCTGCATATTTACATCTCAGGTAAATATGAAATGTTTAATGATATTTCTTGAGCGAAAACTTTGCCAGAGAATCAAGTACCTTCAGACCAGCATTGTCTGTACAGGCTGAGAGTGGGAATACAACCATCATTTTCCTGTTGTACGTTGTCTTCACTCATTTTCTTAATTCACTTATATTCCAATAAGTTCACTAGATATTTACATTCTACTGTTTTTAACTTAAATTCTATACTTTTTCTTCTATACAATTGGTTTATTTAAATAAATTTACTGTAGTGAAGTTGTACTGCAAAGCTGTTTCTATGGTAACATAACACCTGGTCATGCTTTCAATGGTACTAACTGCTTTAGTCTTTTTCAAGTAACACACATTCCAACTTTGCACCTACCAAAACATTATACATGTTTAGTACATGTCAAACTGCATCACTACACCTGCTAATACACTAGATCTGTTTATGTGAAACTGTATCACTACACCTACTAACACACTAGACCTGTTTAGTTCGCGTCAAGCTGTATCACTTGTATCCGATTTTACAACTGCAATTTGGTTCCTCCTCGTAATATTCTCCAGACCATATAAAGTAGCAAATTTATGGCCTTTACAACAGACAATGGTGGTAGAAATGTGAAATTATAGGGTTTGGATCTTAATTTTGTCCGATGACTTGATACAAAATGAAGGGATTTTTACAAAGAGCTATCACAATATTCTTCAATTTCACAGAGATTTGCTTCATAATTGATGGATTTAAGGTTTATTCAAATACCTCTTGCGATGTTTTGAACCTTTTTTGTGTAATCCATTGAAAAGTGTACAGTGAAATCTATCTGACCAATCTATAGACAAATTATTTTCAGAACTGTATTGTTTTTCCAAATCAAAATACACTAAATTCAGATGCTATGCTACAGCTTTCCTTACATTCTGCCTAAAACTGTACCACTGAAGCAGTGTTTGTAGTACTCATCGTTCAAGTTAGTTACAAACAGTAATGTAAGCTAGTCGATCAGCGAGAGGACATTGAAAGATTCTTGCCTTTATATTTATTTCATGATGAGGAATTGTACAAAAATTACAAAAGCACTTGTGAATGCAATTGGATGTTTTTCACTTAACTTCCAAAAGTGGTGACAGCTGATTTGCATAGGAAATTATTCAAATGTACCAATCAACTGGCTGTGCCAATAATGGTAAACTTTGGGCCAAAAGTTCATGGAGTAAAGTATTGTGGGTGGGATTACTGTTACCAGCCTTATCTATTTTTGTCTTGGGTACTATAAGGGAACATGCTCAATCAATGCACTATTTGGAGTCTGGTTTAAATATGATTAATTAATTTACAAAAAAACCTTTGTCCAAATCATGACTGTTCAGGAAAAAATCAGCTGCTGGCTAGTAGTACATGTACACATCCATCCTTCCAGTAGCAGGATTGTTGTATAGGAGCATAAATCAGCTGGATTTCCTTTCAGTAATTGGCGGTCAATTTGGGGCCAGAAGCTTAGCCTGATGTTCAGATCAGCTACTGTACAAAGGTGCAGCAGTCAAAAGATGGATATTCAGATGAATGAGGAAAAGCCACATTTGTGGAGGGTCATCAAACCCTGTTGGTCAGTTGTGGTAGTGTGAACAATCATGGTTCTTCACAGGAACGCAGCAATTTGTTAATGATGCTGATGAAAGATTTGTTCCTTTTCTTTTTCATGAAACTGAAAAAGGAAGTTGGATCAGTTAGGAGAGCGACCGTTGCCCAGGAGGCCTGATGCTGCAGGAACTGACAGCCATAGCATGAGAGACTGAAGAAGAAGAAAAACTAAATGTAAAGAATAGTTTTGCTCTATCTAAGATATTTAATCAGAAAGATGGTGGCCACTTTGGTCTTTTAATCAAGCAGTTATCATTTACAACAGTTAACTACACTAAAATTACAAAACACCGATTGCCATTCTAAGTAAAAGAAATTTGGTTCTTGTCTGTTTTTGCATAGTTTCTGCCAGCTCTTGTACTATGTTAGAAATGTGTGAGTAAGACTATTTAGCAATGCCTTTTCACCTTGGGCTCTTAATTTGAAAGTAATAACACTGTGCCTGCTCTGAGGCAGTTATAAGCCATAATTCTGCACAACCTGAACTTTCTTGTTAATTAAAGTGAACCTTTGTTTGTTAATATTAACAGTAAATAGTAACTGATAACTTTTGAACATGTCAGGTAGAGTTTCCAGCTGCATGTTCACACCTTATATGTACCTGCATTTACATTGATTAGGCCAGGCTGGTTATTGAACAGGGATAGCTTATTGATACAGCTGCTAGCCAATGATTTAGATTTTATCTGTTAAACACGTACAGTGAGAACTAACTTAATTTCCATTAATGAGGAAGTCTTTTGGAATACCTTTGAATTAACTTCACCTTTCTGTTTGTGGTCACGGTTGTTTGTGGTGGTTCTCTAGTTACAAAGTAATAAAATATTTGTTGTTTATCGTGCTGCTGCATTCAGCAGCCACAGTGGTCTGTTAGAAGAATGGAACTGCTCTCCATGTGGCAACCATCTCGAGTTGCTGACTCTCCTGGAGCCATACAGGGGGAGGGAGTCCAGTTAGTGCTAAACTGGACTGAACTCCTGCCTCCACGATGCTGAGTTAGCATAGCCCTGCGAACAGCAGATTGCTACCTGCGGCATATTGAAAGAGGTCCTGTTTGAAATAAATTAGCTTTATTCTAAAGGCACCGTTTTCATGGAGAGGCTGGGGTCTGCTGTACATGTTTTGTAAAGCTGACCGCTGCAGCAAATACTACAGGCAGGTATGCATTACCTTAACAAAATAGGAAATGATGGAATTTACATGAGGCAAGAGATTGTTCCCTAATTGTTGATGAAGCTGCCATTACAGCCCTGGGATTACTGTCAATTAATTTCTCAGCTGCAGTTTGTTTGTTTGTTCTATTATTATTAGTATAGAGATCCTTATGAATTATTCAACAGGAAAGCAGGTTGGTACTTAATGATATTAACCCAGTTAGTGAAAATTGCTTATTTAAAAAGAGTGGTTTACGTGAGATCCTACACACATTCACATATATATATATATCTGCCACTAATGAAGTGTGGATTTACCGAAACCTAGCATGTGCCTTATTTAATCTTCCTCCTGTACCTGAATCTGATTGGAGGATTCCTTTTACAAGTGTTAATTATTAGCAGTTTTATTGTGTTTAGGTGACAAAAATTAGCAGGAATTGTGATTTCTTTTGAGGATCGCAACATTTGTTTTATTTTTATAATCTGTGGATGATGATGGTGTTTTTGTGAAATAAGTATTTGATATCGTCCAGTAGTTGGATAGCTAACTTTCTCTCATTATTGGCTATTGAAAGTTTATCTAATGCCTTCTGTGAATACTTCAAAAGAAACATCTGAGTTCTTCATTTATTTTATTTTCCTTCACAGTATGTATCTACCAAGTAACCACGTTAGTGAAAGTATGCATGCACAGATCACAGAGAATGCATTCCCAGAGTTTGTAGATTCTGTCACTAGAAGGCACCACTTATCCACTGTGATGACACTGCTGATGATATTTACTCTGCTTATAAGATAACAGAGCTACCTGTGAACAGTTTCTCTGTGAGATCAGATCGCTTAGCAATTGTATGAATTTTCCGATAACAGTCATTGTATTGTAGGGGCAGCTGTACATGACTTTCATTAGCAGAGATTAGTGTTGGGGGCCAAGTTGCCCAAGGGCAGGTATAATCTTATCCATCAATTTAAGGAAGCAAGATCTGTGGTTGGTGTACCACAAGCAAGACACCTGGCTACACTTGTGAAAGCTGTCGCAGAGAAATTCAACAAGTGTCATCAGAAATCAATTACATTTTTACCTTGATGTAGGTCCCTGGGTTCACTGAGAATTTCTTTGGTGATTCACTTTGAATTTTATGAAAATTGTTTCATCTTTACATTCTATTTATTTGTTGCACGAACATCAGGCTAGTTATTTGTAATCAAGACGATTATTATAAGTTCTATTTGTTGTTGTGGTTTGTTTTTTTTCTGTAAGACCTAAATGTTTCAGTAAGTTGCTTGGTTGGGGTTGTAAGTATAAGTTAGCATCCAGGATGTTGGTCCACCATGGACAGAGAAGAAATTCTTCCATTTATTATTATATATTTCAGTTGTCAAATAAATAAATAAATAAATAAAAATGAAATAAAGCAGCAACAGTGGATGTTTTCCCTCATAACCAGAAACAACTTGTTTAACCTTGGATTGTGTCTGGAGTAACGAGAGGTGAGAGGGGAAGACGACCTGGGTTGAAAATTGCATAGAAGCTGTGCCATTGGTCTTCTTATTCACGTAACCTGAATAAAAGCTGTGGGATCGTTGTGTTCAGACATCATGAAAGCTCGGAGAATGTGCTGGGATGTTCAGTGGATCTGTGCTGCTGTTTTGAATTTTCACAAATTTTTTTTTCTCAGATAAAACAAAGACATGATAAAAGGAAATACAAATATAACACAATCACTGAAAGAAAATTTGCTAATGAGAGTATTTATGTCAGTAAAATATAAGCTTTCTGTTTGTCTCATGGTGGACCAGAATGATGGTTGGCTGTGCTATCGTACTTTGATTGTTCCGCTTGCATCTGTATTAAAAATAATTGGAGAGACAAAGACCTCTTCAAAGTGTCTCAGGTGTTAAGGATTATGAATTAATTTTGCTGTAAATTTACACATATTAAATATTTAGATCAAATTTAATATTGAATGAAATATCTTTTTATATAGACATGGTTGCCTGCCTGTGCCTTAAACATTAATTATTATTTGTTTTGATCATTTTTAGCCTCTCCTCAGCACATCAACATTTCATCTCTAGTCTCATACAGTCTGTACTTTTATGCATTTAACTTTTTAAGATTATCGTGTGGCGAGTTTGCATCGTAATTAAGAATTGTTGTGTGTTTTGTTTTATGTTAGTTTTCTAATT
>JACATO010001247.1:0-20555 GCA_018389105.1 Nautilus pompilius | reverse complement strand
GAGGAGAGAGAGAGGAGAGAAGAGAGAGAGATGGGGGGAGATGGAGAGAGAGAGAGAGAGAGGAGAGAGCTGGAGAGATAGTTCAGAAGACACGGGGGTCTAGCTTGTCGAGAATGTTTCCATTCTAACAATAATTAAAGTTTAACCCTGACCGACAAAATCAGAGAATCAAACATGGAATAGCAACAAGTTGGTTTATTATCTAGCTATTGTTTGTTTCTTTATTTTCTGGGGATATTTATAATCAATAAAGACACCTTTATATCGAGACTGAATGCAAACATAATCGATAGCTGACTGACTGATCACCAGATACGTGTTTCTGTGTCGCTTTGACAAAAGAGCGGTCACTTGGACCCCGCTTTAAGTTTTTATGAAAAAATAAACATAAGGTAAAAATAAATGGGTAAATAATAAAAATTCGGAAAAGAGTTTAGGAAATCATATTTTATCAAAATAATATACGATTCCGCTATTTTATGCAGTCGACAAAATATTCATGTTAAGTTAATAAATAAAGATAGTTATTTTACTTTTCTTGCCAGAATATTTATATTTAAAAATACTTTTCCTAAAAACAGTCTGCATGTCTACATAAACGAGTGATCACGATTAATATAAATACTATAAGTTTAGTTTGATTTTTTTAAAAATTTTAAACACAAAAATAAAGGTTTATCACACTTATGCATTATTATCGGTCTGCCTAATTATTTTCCCATAATTAAATATAGCCCTTCCTAAGTTAATGCCAATACGAAATTAAATAAGAATTTTGTACAGATTCTGCGAAAAATTCAAATAAAGTGAATGTTTATCTATTTCATATCATCAAGGCAACAACAGGCTACCTACCAGCAGGAGATTTGTGTCTGGATCACTTGTGGATTATTTAAAGGTGTCTGTCTATCGCCAAACAGACAACCGATTGGAAACAAAACAAAATATCTTATAGTTAATGTCTCTAATATCCACAATGGATTTGTTTCTAAATTGCTTTTTTCTCCACTGCTGTGACATAGTAACAAATGAAAACAATTGCATCTTTTCAGAAATTAAAAATTTTTAATTATTTAAAAAAAAAACAACAAAATTTGTGAGTTTTATCAAACAGGAGTATTTTTGTTATAATTAAGGGATATATATATACACACACAGGTACATACGTTTTGTTTACTAATCTAGGCTTTAAAAAATGGCACCTGCAAGAAAATTAGTGGACATTACAGACTCGTCTTTATAGATTTTATCTGCATGTTTTATCCTTTTCTGTACTTATACTAAAAAAATGAAAAATATTTATTAATATTTCTATCTTAGTTTCTTGTTTTACACCTGTCCAGCTTGAATTCCTCTGAACTAAATAAGTAGGTAAATAAATAAATAACACAGAGATGGCTAATTTACTCCGGTGTGTGTGTGTGTGTGTGTGTGTGTGTGTGTGTTTGTTTGTTTTATTTCAAGGACTGGACCATTCCTGGATGGTCTGCTCGGACATTTCTCGTCACCTTGTTAATATCGACTGACGGTCTAACCAACCTACGTTTCGAGAAGATCTTTGATCATCGAAGTTCTGAGCCGCTTTGATGTCCAGATGCAGTAAGCGTTTGTTTGGTTTTTTGGTTTTGGCATCGTACAATGGGATCTGAGCTTGTTTCGAACCCTAAACCAGGTGGTTTGCTAACTTTGCCGCAACTTAACATCAGTACAGGCCAAAAATATTCTTTTCGAAAATGAATCCTGAGGAAGGCTACAGGGAGGGAAGGGATTCGTCGAAACGTAGGTCCATCAGTCAGTTCATTTCCTATTAATAATTGGTGACGAGTACTTTCTGTGGCACTATCATCAATAACTTTCCAACCCGATTTTCCAATTTTACCAAAATATTAATGTTATTAATACTAATTTTTCGTTTAAATGTGTGGATATACCTCTGTGTGTGTGTGTCTGTGTCTCTGTGTGTCTCTCTCTGTGTCTGTCTGTGTGTCTCTGTGTCTGTCTGTCTCTCTGTGTCTGTGTGTCTCTGTGTCTGTGTGTGTGTGTCTGTGTCTCTGTGTGTCTCTCTCTGTGTCTGTGTCTGTGTCTCTGTGTCTGTCTGTCTCTCTGTGTCTGCATGTGTGTCTCTGTGTCTCTGAGTGTCTCTGTGTGTCTCTCTGTGTCTGTGTGTTCTGTGTGTCTGTCTGTGTCTGTGTGTCTCTGTGTGTCTGTCTGTGTCTCTGTGTCTGTGTGTGTCTCTGTGTCTCTGAGTGTCTCTGTGTGTCTCTCTGTGTCTGTGTGTCTCTATGTCTGTCTGTCTCTCTGTGTCTGTGTGTCTCTCTGTGTCTGTGTGTCTCTGTGTCTGTCTGTGTCTCTGTGTCTGTCTGTCTCTCTGTGTCTGCATGTGTGTCTCTGTGTCTCTGAGTGTCTCTGTGTGTCTCTCTGTGTCTGTGTCTCTGTGTGTCTGTCTGTGTCTCTGTGTCTGTCTGTGTCTGTGTGTGTGTGTGTCTGTGTGAGTTACCTCAAAATACTTACGTAAGCGTTTTTCGCGTCATTCTCTCTCTCGAGTTTATTTTGTCTCCTTTCAAGGGGCCAGGGAAGGGATAGTTTAGATAAAGATTATATTTCTAAAATAAAGTAGCAAAAGGAAACGAAACAAATCAGTTCTAGCAGAATATGATAAAAGAAAGAACTACGTGGATGCGACAGCGAGGTCTTATAAACGAGTCATCTTCAAGCTGAATAGTGAACCAAGCGGAGACCGAGTTCATCGTGTAAGGTCTCATATAAATCTGCTGTGTAATATACAAACAGCTGCCTTTAATCCATAATTTTCCTGTACTGCTTTTTTAAATTGTTGGATTTCTTAGAAACGAAAGAAAGAAAAAAACCAGTACAAACCGGCTAAACGACTACACTAAGGAAGAAAGGAGAAACATCTAGAGTTCTCGATTAGTGCGGTCGGCTTCCACATCTAAACAATGCAATAATCACTCTTCGAAAGAAGCGTTCTCGCTCTTCGTCTCTCCGACACACACACCCCCCTGTCTACAACCTGCTACTGTCTACTCCCCATCCTTCAACATCAACTAGTCTCCATTAACTCCATATCACCAGATCGCTCCATCTATTCAACCCCCAGTCGTTCGTTGCTAAAATTAATTAACTTTCCCTTCTTATTCATGCCGGCTCTAAGAGAACACGCTCGGCCATTAGCCGGCAATTTGCAAACAAACTCTATTAATTTAACAACCGCACTCTCACCTTTCTTCCCTAACAACCCATTTCTGTGTCTGTTTGCAGATTTGCGACATCAATCTCTCTCCTCGCTTGCCGATCGTGCCCGCGGCCCGCCCTCCGGACGGGAGGCCCCCGGTTCGAGCCCCGATCCGGCCAGAGGCTTTAAGGATATTGATGTCTATTATACAGGGGTCGGAGAAAATTATATGGGCGAGCGCTGGATATAATTGGACGCGAGGATGGAGAGACAGTTACAGGGAGGAGGGGGGGGGGAATCGCTTCGTGACTCCCAGAGTGATTTTCATGAGCCTGAAGCTTCCTGGTTTTTTGTCAACATCTAATTAAACGCTGTCATCGGCCCTCGGCTATTTTGTGCGCGTGTTGTTGTTGTTTTCATCAACTGCAGATTACTGCCATATTTAGATGCGCGAGATATCTATCTGCGCGGCTCAGCCAATGGACGCGGGTTATTCTAATTACCCTTAGTCAAATAATGCGGCGGCGGCGGCCTATCATAGAAGTGAAATTAGGCGGACTAAAGTTACCAAGTCGATCCGCGCGTGCCTAGGTGTTCTCTACCTCTGGATTGAGAGACAGGTGAGACCGCTGATACGACAGACATGGAGGCCGCCACGAAATCGTTTAGCATCGACGCGCTGTTAGCCAAAGAACCGCAAGGAAAGTCCACCTGCCCTCTGGGCGCCCTGTCGGGCGCCAACTCGCCGCGCCCGTCCTCCTCCGGCTCCAGCAGTCGGCTGAGCCCGCAGAGCCCCGAGACGAGCGTGTCTCCCCCCATCACCTCGACCAGTTTCATCCCGAAGCCAGGACTCCTGAACTTGCAGCACTCGGGACTTCTCCAGTCTTCCCACCTTCCGCTCTCCGGTCTCTTTCCCGGACAGTCGTTGTTCGCCTACAATGGACAGTCGGGCCACACCCCCTTCCCCCTCCTCACGGGCAGCGCGTTCCACACCCCGGCCGAGCAGGCTTTCAAACTCGCCCAGATGCAAGGAATTTCCTACGACTGGCTGGCCCGGAACGGGATGTTCCTCCCCCGAGTCGTCGACTACACAGGTGAGGCTGTTTGTTTCAAATCTCTCGTCGTCGTCGTTCGTTTACTCCTCCGCGCATCCACTCTTTCCTTCCTCGGCATTCGCCTTCCCGCTATTGCCCGCTGCGACTCCGTTCGAGAGACGACGATGGCAGCGATGACGACTGCGATAAGATAGTCGGGTAGTAATAAGATAACGGCGGGATTACATCAGAATTTTAAAAAATAATAATAATAATAATAATAATCCTAGGGTGACATCGTTAGCGACGACGATAATGGTAACAGACTCAGCGCTATGACGGGTGTGGACAACAGAAACTTAAATGGTATTTGGAAAGCAACTAATAATGATGACGGTGATAATAACATGGAAACAACGCTGAAGAATGTATGGGGATGACACATTGAACAGCAGAAACTTAATATAAAAATAATAACAACATAATTATAATGATTAATAATAATATTACTACTGCTATTTTCATGAGGATGACGATGACAATTCGAACAGAAACTCTAATAGTACAAAGACATCAAACGATAGGAGGGATGATGAAGATGATAAAAACGAAAAACAGCGAGAAAAAGCTCTGATAATGAGGGTGAAAATAGGAACAATGATGTAAACCATTCAGTAATATTGAAAAGTAGCAACTATAATATAAAGCCCCCATTTTTAGTGGAGAGGATGTAAAAAGCTGCTATTATAATATTATTAATAACGGGGTTGGCTATGAAATTAAAGCATCCGGTGATAACAAAATTTGTCTCCGAAAATAATGAAGATTAATAAATTATAATAATGGTAAAGAATAAGCCAGCAATAAATATCAGAAATTTTGTTGTTGTAATAACAGTTAAAAGTTCTCGCGGCGAAAAGTTAACCGGGCTACGATAGAAGCCTTTAAGGGAGCCAGGTAGATAAGCCTGTTGAATGTAAACGCCGGGTCCGAGTCCCGCTCTGTGAACAAATCCAAACCTCGGAGTAAATAGAGATCATCTTATTCTGCGATATTTGAAATTTTAAAAATGCTGCCGATGAACTCCGATGCTTCATAATTTATCAAAGGTTCGCGTCTCCATCGTTTTTTTTTTTTTATTTTTAACTGCAGTTAACTTTTAAAACAGCTTTTGCAAAATATTATTTGCCAAACCTCCTCCTATTCGTACTTACATTTCGAGATGGAAAGCGATCTGTTAAACAATCGGTCCTCTTCCTTGATTTATATCCCCCCCCCCCTTGTGCGTGGAAGTTTAACGAGATATTTGTGTCGGGCAAATCGAGGGGGAAAAAAAAGGAGAGAATAAAACAAATGCTGAAACGGAAGTAGACTCTGCCTTCTGAGCGATATTTATTTATTTATTTAAACAAAAAACGAGTCTGAACCTACAACCGCCGATCGTTGTTATGGAGCCAGTCATCCCAGTTCTTACTTCTGATTATGTTGGTACCGAATGTACCCCCTCCCGTGTCTGAGGACTCATCCTGATACACAATCGCCACAGAATTCCTTCCTTCCTTCGTTCATTCCTTCCTCGCTTCTCCACAGTTGCTGTTCAGACACTCTTTTTCTCTCCCTCTCTCTCCATCTTCTCTCTCTCTCTCCATCTTCTCTCTCTCTCTCCATCTTCTCTCTCTCCATCTTCTCTCTCTCCATCTCTCTCTCTCCATCTCTCTCTCTCCATCTTCTCTCTCTCCATCTTCTCTCTCTCCATCTTCTCTCTCTCTCCATCTGTCTCCATCTCTCTGTTCGTGTATACTATTCTCCAGAATATTATTTGAAATTAACTAGCTGTTTTTGTTAGTCCTGACTACACGCTGATCTTTAAGGCTGTTTGTAGGGGTAGACCGGAACACTCGCCATAAACCTTTCTCTCATCCTATCGCAGTTCCTTTGGCAGGCCGGGATGCCGGATGTTCTAACAGAATGTCGTCGCGTTGGTAGATGCAGCGAGGTGCTCTGTCTCCCACTGCCGCCAGTGGCGGGATAAACTTCGAGACAGAGCGGGGGATTAATTTTTTCGCATAAACTGATCTTAAGACTGGAAGTGGATAATTAACTGTGAGCGAGAAATGAACAGGAGACTTCCCCACTGGCTCCGTCTGTCGGCAGCTAATTTAAATCCTTGGGAAAATGAATTCCCGGATCGGCCCTCTCATTTCCGGGTGGTCGCTAGACATCGCTGACGGTGCGAAGTTCCCCGTCAGTGCGCTTTTCGCTAGACGGCGCTCGAGTAACCGGGCACGAGTTCGGCTCCTTGTGAGTAAATAAACGCCATCGCGAGTTAACACGTACGACCGGCAGTTCGGCTAGGGTTGGTGCTCTCCTCCCCGTCTGCATCATCGTCGATGATGACAACGATTTTCGTTCTCCACACCGGCAACGCTAGTTTTCCTCTTAACCCTCTAACTACTAAACAGGCAAAGGGAAATAACCGGAGCGTCCCTAATTTAGACGAATGAATAAAGCAAATAAAAAAAAAAAAAGAAATTTAACATTTTCAGAATTTGTTTTTATTTCAGATGTAACGGACTTTAATAAATGGTTTTATTAGAAACATCGCTGAATGGTTAATTGCTCTCTTCCCTGGAGAGGGTTAATTTTTGCACAACTGATGAAAACATAAAAATAGCGGATTATTACTTTTCCAGAACAGGTTGCTTATTAACAACAATTATTAGTATTTTTCTGCTATTTAATTATAAGTGATAAAACAATCTAATAGTTACTATTAATAACAGAATAATAAAATAGCACAACATTGATAATAAAACATTTATAGTAGAAGGAAAACGGTAATAATAATAATTTTTAAAAAATGATAACATTTCTAATTAAAGAGCGAAGACTGATATAAACAACAATAATAAACCAGTAACTAAACATAAAAAATAATATAAGCAACAATACTGATAGCAACAGTAACTATGCAGATCCAGTAACGATGCAAGGGATGATCGTAGGTTGACTGTGTTAAAAGTTAATGTTTTAACCACGAGATCAGGCTGGGGTGGGGTTCGAGGCTCGATTAGCCGAGCACGTAACCTGACAGGTGTCCGCTGACCTCGGAGCCGCATCGCGAGAGCGGCAGGGCAAAGCCGACCTCGGCTGCCGTGTGTCTGCACTTCTGAAGGTGTGGGATTTACGAGACCGGGCCAAAAGTCTCCGAAACCCGAAAAGAACAAAAATGTGTGTGTGTGTGTGTGGTAAGGTTACATTTTCGTCCGGTGAGCCAAACAGACTTTTAGTTAGTGGTCCTGTTAAATGATGTAGTGTAGTTTCCTGACGGCTACTCTGGGATTTTCATCCTGTACTGACTGACCTGGAATCGATGACGGACAGCGACAGAGGACTTCGCTGTCCCGTGGGGTTCGAGTTCACGTGGACAGCGATGCTCTAGCCGCCTGCGTGGAGGGAGGAGAAACGCGTGGAGACGGATGGTAGACAAACATGGAGTTCGGGCGGGAAGAGAGGGTGAAGAAGATGGTAAGGTAGGCCGTAGAAAAGAAGGGGAAGTGTAGTTGGGAGAGGGGAAAGGGTTAGGTGAAAGCGTGAAGAATTAGCAGAACAACTCCCGGAAGCCAATTTGGGAATGTAGCTGTTTACAGGTTTAAATCTCGTGAGACGGAGAAGGGTGGAGGGGGGAGGGTTAACGGGACAAACCAGCGGTAAATGGTTCGCTCGTATGTTTGTTTTTATTTCGCTTACAACTGAAATACTGTAAGAGGAACGAGTAAATGGCGTCATCCTTCCCTGTCGGCGGCTCAGAGGGTCTCGCTGGCGGTGCTGTGAGCGGGTCACTTATTGCTCGCCGGCTCGACTCGCTCCCCCACCCCTCGTAGAACTGACAGGTGAGCTCGTTCTCGCGCGGTTACCTGACAGACGCAGCTGTCAGTGGACTCGTTTAATATGTGGAGTAGAACTTGAATTTGCTCTTCGCAAAAACCAGAACATTCTGGTTATCAGCAGTGCGACCTTACCCAGGAATAACGAGGAGTTATCAGTCCTGTCCGTGTTACAGGAGAGTGACTGCTGTGGAGCTAGGAAGAAAATGGAGCATTTTAATATTCTCATATAATTAGGGAAATATTTAACTCTAAATACTTATTCTCTTTGTTACTAGCTGAGCGAGTGGGGAGAGGTGGAAGGAGGAGAGAGAGAGACAGAAATCAGAGATGGCGGGTGGAGAGAGATAGAGATGGAAGGAAGAGAGAGGAGAGCAGGGAGAGAGGGAGATAGAGAGAGAGAGAGGGAGATAGAGAGAGTGAGAGGGAGATAGAGAGAGAGGGAGATAGAGAGAGAGAGGGGAGATAGAGAGAGAGAGGGGGGAGATAGAGAGAGGGAGATAGAGAGGGGGAGATAGGAGGAGAGGAGAGAGGGAGATTAGAGAGAGAGGGAGATAGAGAGGAGAGGGAGGGAGATCGAGAGCGGGGGGGAGATAGCGAGGAGATAGAGAGGGAGATAGAGAGAGAGAGAGGGGAGAATCGGGAGAGAGAGAGGGAGATAGAGAGAGAGGGGAGAGATAGAGGAGAGAGAGAGGGAGATAGAGAGAGGGAGATAGAGAGAGAGAGGGGCGATAGCGAGAGAGGGGGAGATAGGAGAGAGAGGGGGGAGATAGAGAGAGAGGGGGGAGATAGAGAGGGAGCTAGCGAGGGAGATAGGAGGAGATAGAGAGGGAAGAGAGAGAGGGAGAGAGAGAGAGCGGGAGGGAGGGAGAGAGAGGGAGATGGAGGGAGCGGGAGAGAGACACAGACAGGACACAGACAGACAGACAGAGATGGAAGGAAGAGAGAGGAAGAGGGAGAGAGAGAGATTATTTGGACTAGTCCTCATTTTCTTACTGTAAAAACTAGTTTCTAATATTATGTTTTTGTCATTAATGCCCCGTTACTTACAGAAATGTTAATGTAGGTAGGCACAGACGTGGGTTATCTATGCTGCAGCATGTTAACTTGTAGCGGTGCCGCTGTTTTGGGCTCTGGCTGGTATCCCGTCCGGGTTATTTAAGATAGATGTCCTCAGAGCCCAGTTTCGCCCTCAGTTAAAGCAAATCACCGCCCTCAACGACAGAAGCAAAATGACGGAATAAAATAAACGAACAGAAAGCCTACGAAACTGGATACCACTATTGACATGCACCAACCAGCATCGAGTAAATAAATATCTGTGTCTTTTTCTCACATGCGTGTTGTTCGAGCAGCAGAAAACCCCCTGTTTATGTTATCATTTTCATTCTTAACAAATGTATTTCCGCAATCCGCGTGTATGCGAGAACTCTGCCAAGTATTCCTATGGTACATTTAATTTGTATAAGTGACCTTTGCGTATAAAAACAATTTTTTGACTAAAAGTCTTCTTTTTTTATTTACCTATTTATTCTTCTTGTTTGATCACCCCGTATTTAAGCTCTGCTCTCTGATCTAACCAAACAGTACTGTGCGACGCCAGGGACGTAACTCGGTTCACGCTCGGATTCCGGTTGGAAATACTGGAATGAAGCCATGGCAACGCGCTTTTCTCTCTGCCTCGCTTGTGATCATATATATATATATATATATGCACACACACACACACACACTAAACGCGCCGTTTAAGTTATTCGAGGGCAAAACCAATGTAAACCACAGTATAGATTCTCCAGATTGTTTCCTGGTTCCAAAGTGCTGGTGGATTTAGAATAATTACGTGTTTGAGGGTAGATCTGACAGAGAGACCTTTCAAAACACTTAGAGCTTTTGGAATGTCTGGAGTATTCATTCACAGATTTGTTATTTTTCGCCTATCTGCAGTTAGAAATACTGGAGTTCGCGACTACAAGCTTGGCTGAAGTATCGGGGCCGGCCCGGTAATTGTAAATATGAACGAGGAGTGACCAACGGTTGCTGCTGTTGACTGATATCGGGAATGTGGCTGGATACAGAGACCAAATGGATGAGCATCTCTTTTACCTGGAGACCTCGCAGAAGCAGTTTCGGAGTTCTGCCTCCTTGTAGTAACTGGACCAGCCTAAGTATAATTTATAGATTAGCAGCTGTTCTAACTCTTTCTACGCAGTTTAATTGAATTATTTAGCTGATGATCCACAATTCCAATCCGACCACTTTACGTTAAACACGTTCACCCTCGCACGTATATGAATGATGAGGCGGTCATGGGATCTGTTCATAAATAAAATTATCTATTTTCCTCTTTAGAATCCCTTAAAGGGTTTGTTGTGTGTGTGTGTGTGTGTGTGTGTGTGGGCTCGGCGGAAGATCTATTCTTATCAAAACAACGAGCAGTCTATGTTAAATTTCTGGACCTAATAAAAATGATTGTCGTGGCTTGTGCTGACTAACCCTTGTGGGAAGCCAAGAGCACATGGTTTGGCCCTCCCCCTGTCGACAGACGTAGGCCGGGAAGCGACGCGTTCTCTTCTCTCCCTTCCTCCCTTAGAACAAATCGCCCGATATTCGGCATCCAAAAGTACATTCGTCTACAAGCGTGCGTGGTACCACTTCGGAGTCTCTGTACACATACACCTGCTTCACATGCGCACGCAGGCCCGGAGACAATCAATCCATTTATATAAACATTTTAACGCCACCGACTCTGCAGGAATTCCAAACACCAGCACCTCGCTAAGTAGAATGAGTCTTCGGCGGGACCGTCTGTCCGTGTTACGTCGGCTTAAGCAGGTGCCCGTGACGTCACAAGGAATCGAAAGACGCCACCATGACGTCGGGCGGAAAGGGTCCATCTGGTGACTGGCGACACTTGCTGATAAATACAAGTTTAGACGGCTCGTTGATCTTCTTTTGTCTTGCGCAAGATATAAAGTTTTTCTAGAAATTATGAGTATATTTTTAAGTGGTGGTTTATTATTATAAGAACTCTAAAAGACTTTTATAAAAAACGATTCTACCAAAACTTTAAGAGAGAGAGAGGAAGGGGAGGGGTCAAAATGAAAAGAAATTCTGTTTACAGGAATGCATGACAATCAATGAAGAAATATGGAAATTTTCCTGGCTGTAGCGCCAAGAGTCCGTGAGTTATTGATGTATCACCGGGCAATGGACAGAGAGAATCTGCCATTACAATAGCCCAGCGGGGGTGTGTGTGTGTGTGTGTCTCTCTGTTAACGACCCCAGCTCCCCACCTGGTGGGGCTTACAGAATCTTGCATCTAGTCACTGAATTACTGCCGTTTCATTCTACGTACTCCACGCCCAGTACAGAGCGTGAACGATGTTAACAATCTCTCCGAACACGCGTCAGCTTCAGCAAGGACAAGCGGTTAGCATCACCTAGAAGGGAGAAGCGAGAGCACGGCGAACTTACAAGCGCATATATCGCTCGAGAAGTTTATGTAAAAATGGATTTTTTTTTTAAAAAAAAATACCTTTATGTAAAAATCGATCTGCTCCTATTTCTGGCTTTAACTGGGAGCTGGGCGGATATTTAGAGAAAAGGTGCTAATTAATTGTTTTCACATGAGCAAACACAAACTGCTCCCTCTGATTTCACCCGTGTTTTATTATTTAAACAATGAAATATACATATATATTTATACTGTTCCCATTAACGATTAGATAAATTTAAAACACTTTTTAAAAAATCCATTTTATTATTTAATTTTATCATGAAAAACTCGGATTCCCATATATCGATTATTGAGTATTTAACAGCGATCACCGACGAACAACAATACAACATTCAGTCTTCGTTACGTACATTAAACAAAAACTGCGTCGTCACGTGATTAAGCATCTAACCCTACGGTGTGCCTTTCTGCACATATGGCGCTGAAGGGGTTAAAGTGTACAGTGGTTATCAGATAAAAGAAATCCGTGGTTAGGGTTTGTTGTTTTTTTTTTTTAAGAAAAGCGGATTTCCTGACAAAATTCGCTATTAAGCACATGTAGGAGACCCTAAATACTTTAGGGAGGGAGAGGTTCGATTCGTGTGGGACGGGGAGAACCTAGCAGAGACTTCGGCATGGGCGTTGAGCGCGTATCTCTCTCAAAGGAGACGCTGGCGAGTTTAAGGGGGCTGGCGAGGGAAGGAAGGGACCTGAGTCCTGTTTGTTTACCGCCGGGTCTGTTTGCGACACCTGGGACGCCGTGTAGTGCTTATCAGCCGGTGTTAGAAGATTATCAATTTGTCATCGGCCGGTTATAATCGGGGTCCGACTCGACTGCGACGACTACAAACACATCCCGCAACAATTTTCTTGTTTATCCGTCTCGGAGCAGGGGTCTCGAGGATACTGCACGTCCTACATCGCAGGGGGAGCTGTTGAAACAGGTCCGGCGCGACTCTTTGATTTCTCCGTCCGAGGGCCCGGGGTGGCAACTCAGCTGAAACACGTGCGCGCCCGTTAGATCGTGTTCTGGTTAAACACCCCGAAACTCGTAATCCCGTCTAATGGAATGGTTTATGTAAGGAATTAGTCTCCTGCGACAACCGTCTGTTTGTTTGCGATAAGAGTTTGGAAATTACTCGGTTTGTTTTAACAGTAACCGCGCTGGGCGGCAGAGATGTGTAGAAAAGGGAGAAACAAAGGGGATAAGGAAAACATTCCCCCGAAATTTGAAGCTGATCTTTTGTTTCTTTGAAAAACAGTAAAAGCGATAACTTTCCCCGTGTATTAAACCACGTGAGGGGGGGGGACGAGTTTGATGTTCTGAGACGAGATTATTCGTTTTGTCGGCAGAATGTAACTGCCGCCGACGGACAGCTCTTTCTCCAGGCTCCGCTGGGATTCGAACCGACGCATTCGCCCTCCACGCAGCAATCGGCGACTCTCGTGCAGTCGGTATACTGGCTCCAGCACCGGGATATGGACGGCACCGTCATCTTCCTCATATACAACATCACGGATTTCCGGCTCGGCCCGAGGGTTTTTGACGAAGCCGAGAGAGTGCACTCAAATTTGGCTTAGGGGGTGGGGTCGGGTAAATCGATATCTGGCCGTCTCTGAGTAGGATGGAAGCTATTTTGATCGGCTTCTGATAAAAATCCGCCCCATCTCTCCGCACTCAAAGTTACATTTTCCGAATATTTACTCAGACATTATTATTATTATTATTATTATTTTATTATTATTATTATTATATTATTATTTATTATTATTATTATTATTATTATTATTATTATTATTATTATTAGTGTTGTTGTTGTTGTTGTTGTTGTTGTTGTTGTTGTTGTTGTTGTTAATTCGATAAGTGATCTTGTTAATACCAAACCTCTGGCTACAGACGATCTACTGAATATTTTTTTTGTTTCACGCATGACTGGAATTTAGTTGGTTCCTTTTACCTGGGATAAAAGGACCTGAAAAACAACAACAACAACAACAACAAACCGCTTTAGAGTTTACCGCGTAAGGAATAAGTAAACAAACACTTTCTCAGCTCGCACGGCTGCTTTTGATTCCATGCGTGAATATACTTTGTGGTTATTTTTTTTAGCCAACATCTGAAGTCACTGGACATTTCCGGTAACAGCCGAACCATAAATATACAGCCTCCTATTACAAATTCATGTGATGTCTTTTTTTTTTTTAAAAAATCAGAATTAAACAAGGTAGACACAAAAGTAAAGTAGTAAGAATTGTGATCAGTCTGCACCGCGACATCACAGGTGTGTTCACTTTCATCCCCCCCCCAGCGTTAATAAGCTAATATGAGAACCATCATTCTCTACTCTTAGCAACGGCTCTGCATTAAGATCTGTCTACAATACAAAATAATAATAATAATAATAATAATAATAATAATAATAATAATAATAATAATAATAATAATAATAATAATAATAATAATAATAATAATAATAATAATGCTAAAATAAGTCGCGTATGCTGAACTAAGGAGGAATGGACCGGTTGAGTCTTGAATCGGTCTGCACTGATACCTGGGAGAAGGGCAGAGAGAACCACGCAGCATCCATGGCTACCGGCTCTGAATCATTTGGCAGAACTCGCATGTTCCCCGTGAATCCAGGCAGGGGAAGATGTTGGATCTGCGATGCGAAGTACTTTCTCTTTAAAGGATCTTTAAAAAGATTTAAAAAACAAACAACAAACCAATAATCTTCAGGAGTTGCGTTATCCCTTCCCCCGACCCCCCCCTTTTTTTTTAAAAAAAAAATGTACTTTTTCGTTCTTTCCGTTTACAAACTTAATGTGCGGCGAACCCGCTAACGAGAACCCAGTCTGTGGCGCCACTTGTTGGGGGCGCCGAGCGCTTCCGTTGAAATTAAAGGGACGGAAAAAATTGGTGTCGATTTTTCTCTTTTACTTAAGGAAAAGGGCGACAACAAGAACAGAAAGGAAAATTAGAGTTGCGGACTCTGCTTGAAAGAAGCCGCGGAGCCGAAAACATTGGGAAGTGCAGGAATGCACGACAGAAAAGGGGGAAACTCGCCGTATTAACAAACAAATACAATAGCTAGTGGCTTTTTTTTAAAAAAATAGGGGTGTAGAGTTTCGCATGTGCGATCGTAGTCTATCTGCTTCGCAGTGAGGCAGCTCCGCGACTTGGCAGCAGAAGATGGATGATACAGAGGACGAGCCCGCGAACAAAGCCAGGAAATTCGTTCTGTTTTTTGTTGTTGTTTTTTTTTTTTCTTACTCCCTCCTCCCTCAGATCCTTACCGCGGCGACTAATTGAAATATTAAACAGAACTAAAAACTTTAAAACCGCCATCGCGGGATCGCGATAGAAACGCTGCCATATTTTTTTTAAATTTGCATATATGAATATTAAGTAGATAATGTTTATTAGTCAGGTCAGATTGTTTGTTTTTTTTATCCGAACTGGATGAGTATCTTTTTGATTTTTTCTTTTAAAATTATCTTCTTTAAACTTGAAACTCTTTTGGAAACTTGTCGTCGAGGAAGGGACGGAGTCGGTCTCGTGCTTCTGGGATTTTACTCTTTTGAAAATCCTGACGCCAGGGGTCGGTAGTTTGGCACATCCGGCCGCCGCGGAGGTTTTCTCTCAGTTCAGCGGCAAATATTCTGGGGATAATCTTCAAACTAAAATAAAGTGTGAAGAACAGAGCTAAACGCCTATATAAGGGGTTCGCAAACAGAACACTCTCCGTAATAACACGACTAGCGGCTTGCTCGTTCGCTTCCGTCATTGTTTCTAAACTCGATAGTTGCCCGGGGGGGGGGGAGGCAACTCGGCTGACCGGCGCGCATGCGCAGAATGTGTGTAATCCCTCATGCACTAACGTAGCATCACTTCCGCTTTTTACATCCTCCTAGAAATTTCCATAGCCACTTTAAGGCGGCGGCTCCCCCCCCCATTTTTTTTGTGTTTTTTTTCAAATGTGTCTCGCAGAACGGCTAATGTTCGTCCGCACTAGCGGAAGGCAGCTTTCTTGTGGGATTCCGCTCGCATTTCTTCCTCGTCCGTGTCTGTACACGAAGCGGGGATAATCGCAACACGGAAGCCAGTTCGTGAGAATGGGTTTGGCTTCCCGCGACCGGTGATGTCTGTTTTTTTTCGGAAAAGTGAACATAGCATAAGCTGTAATCGAACTAACGCGCGTTCCTCCCTCTTCCTCTCTCTGGTGCTATCTATGGCTGTCTGTCAGTCAGTTGGCGTCTCTGTGTCACCTTTCCACTATGCCTTCCCCTCTTCTTACATCGACAGCTGACAGGTTCACAGAAAGCTATTAGAATGTGTATTACGTTAATATAATCATAGCTTAACATATTAATCTCTCTCTCTCTCTCAAACACACACACACACACACACATACAAACACGCACACGTGCTCCAACGGTACCTTAAATAATTCCGTTCATTCGATTTATAAAAGTCCTTTTATAAAAAAAAAAAGATTTTTTTTAAAGTGAAGTTCTTTTTTGTCTTTGCATAACGGTTCCGCATCTCTTCATCTCCCACCGACGATCAAATATCAAGCCGAGCCCTTTCTGTCTCCTTTACTTCGATTCCATCGCAAAGACCATCGTGTCCTTTGCTTCCTTCGTTGACGGTACAGCGACGGTACGCATCTGGACAGACAAGTAAGTCAGTGTCACCTGAGCACCGTTACAGAACTCCTCGCCTTAAAGCGGAAATTGGCGCAGCCGTTCTTGCTACATTTGCGACACCCCCTTCGTCCGAATCAGTCTCTCTGTGCTGCTTGGTGCCTCGCGGCGGGCAGGCATGAGGACAGAAGCAGCAGAATATAACGGAACAGACTTCGATTAGCAGCTCTAGTTAGCCATGAGAACCGGCGAGTTCAGGTGTGGAGTTACGTGACTTAGTCGCTCAGCTATAAGCTGTCAATTAGTACTTTCCTGTTTAGTTTGTAATGCGCGACAGATCGAACGTTATAACGGAGGGACGATCGTTGTACTGGAGTCTTCAGCATTATTTATTTATTTAGCAGAAGATATCGTGCGATATACTTATTTATTTAAGCAGAATTGAATAAATACTGTATTACCGGACCTCTCTGGAGCACCTTGTTGTGAAGCTAATTTCTTTTGTGGACAGAAATAAACAGGTGTAAAGAACAATTTCTCTTAATCCTGATTGCTTCGTTGATATTGATAGAGTTAATGTTTAGAAGCCAGATTGATGGACGATCTAAATCACAAGAGTTATTTTGCCGGATAATAGTTTAAATCAGTCAATTCTATCAATTTAATTGCTTTACTGAAGAAAGTTTGTGTGGTGGGGTGGTTGCCGGTATCGGGGTGTTATCAGGCTCGGCCCCTGGCGGAGACAGGGCTGACCGACCAAACCGGAGGAGGAGGAGGAGGAGAGAAGACCGGATAACTAAGCTGGTGTAGTGTACGTACAGTGCGAAGGGCTGACAAAATAGAATTTAATATTAAAAAAAACAAAAACAAACCGAAACGTCACTGCGAACTTTTGCAGCAGCAGCAGCAGCAACAACAACAAAAAAAATGAATATTTGTTATAACTGGCGACGAATTTAATTCGGAGAATTCTGGTAACCGCTAATGACGGAACATTAATATTCGTCCACGGCTCGAGGAAGAGATGTCCCATCCGGCCCCGGCTGACTCTAACGTCGTTAAATCACATATTGCACTCATTTGGAATTTTAAATTCGCTTGTGTCTTTCGAATCAGCTATCATCGGCGTTGATTAGATTTGCCCGCGTGTTTCCCAGCCTCAGCCGCTTGATCAAACCCAACAAGCGAATTGTACTGGAGTCTACTAATTCGGAACACTTATAAAATTATTGGTCTCCGGAGAGCGGTTCGTTCCAGTGTTCCGTGCCGATTTATGGTTTTTGGTGGAACAATACCAGAATTTTAGTTTGACTTTTTACATATTTATTTATTTATTTATTTATTGTCGTGTCTAATGAATATTTAGCTGGGAGGAGGAGGATGTAGAAGCCAAGTGAATTAATCAAGCAATCTGGCATTTGTTGTTTTTTAAGTAAGTGTTAGAAGAATTTTCTTTCAACGGTACTCGTCCAGCACAGGGAAACATGAAGCAGTTTGTATTTTTGCAGACAAAGGAATTACTTAAAAGACCTGAACCTCTTAAGATACCTGCCATTTTAACCCTTTGTATACCACCCGACCCGGCCTAGAAGCACCAGTTGGTTACATTAATGAGAAAGAAAAAGGTATGGTGCGGTTCGACCTGTGCTAAGTAATCCGGATTTGAAGCGTAGTGGAATGAAAAGGGTTAAAAAAAGCAATTATGTAATAATATAAAGAAGGTTAGCTACGGAAGCAGCCTGTATTAATTAGATACCCTTTTTTATATCGAAAACAACTTAGAATTCTTGTGACAGCTCTAGTTAAAGATATAAACAGAAATTTTTTATTTTTTTTTTTAAAAAGAAAAATTAAGGAAAACCCAAACCCTGCCACAGGTTTTTCAATTCTTTGTTATAAAACTTTAAATGAATAATGAAGTTAAAATGAAAGCAGCCGTTTCTTTTTTATGTTATTAATTTTTTGAAATAATTAGACTACAGATTAAACGTGTAAACAAATGCTTGAGTTCCATCTGTTCAGACATCTGAAAGTTCACTTGTCAGATTTAAGGAGCCACAGGGTCCGGGCCACAGTTCTGAGTAATTTCGTGTTCAATTCTAACTCGGTTACAGCATAGAACTCTCTCTCTCCATCTCTCTCTCTCTCTCTCTCCATCTCTCTTTATCTTTCTCCATCTCTTCTCTCTCTCTCTCTCTCTCTCTCTCTCTCTCTCTCTCTTCTCTCTCTCTCTCTCTCTCTCTCTCTCTCTCTCAGAAGTGACGAAGGCTGACGTGTTGTGTTATTCTGCTCGGAGATCGAGACAGATTTTCATCGCCTAAAAAAAAAAAAAAAAACACAGAACCCAAACTTTGTAAATGAATTGTTTAAAAAGTTATTCGCCTCGAGTTTCTTGTGTTTCCATTGCTTTTGGTCTCATACAAAGATGCTTACAGCAAAAACTCATGTACGCAGTTTGATAAACCTTTTAAATGTCTCGGTCGCACAGTAATGGTTTAGCACTCTGCAGTTAAGCGTCGGAAAACCTGCTGTTACAGCCGACCACCTGCCAGGTTTTCACCATTCTATCCGGTTACTGGTTAACAAACTTGCGACGATGTTTTTTTTTTCCTTGTCTCAAACCATTATCTTCCCAGCTGCACTGTTTACCTCCCTTGGATTCCGTAGCGCTGAGAAGCTTCCGGAATGCGTCTGGAAGTCCCTTCTCGCCAGCGTTTAGAAAAATACCCGATTGTATATCTTTTTTTTTTTTTTTTTTAAGGAGTCGTGCTCCTTTGGCATTCCACCCAGCTAGCATGCGGAAAATTTCATTTCTTAGATAAATACGACATTTAAGGGCACTTCACCGATTCTGATCTTGCATAGTTAATGATGGATTTCTACATCCGTCACGTGCCATTCGTATTGTTTCGACAGTTCGGCCAGTGGCGTATTGGATTCGTACTAAACAGCTTCTGGTCCGAATCCCACCGGTAACAAATGCGAACTGTATCATCAACAGACAGTGAAGACGGCAAAAGAATAAACTTCCCGCCTCAGAATCGGACTCAGAGATCACGTTCCACCATTATCTGGGTTACGGCCGTCGTTGCACCAGACCCTCTGTATATTTTCTAGATTATCCTCTTTACTGTACATACATCAACAACGGCACACAAACAAAAGTAAACACTAAAGAAATAATGACTCCCCCCTTTTTTGTTTCCCATTGTATCGCATCCATATTTACTCGGTGATTACTAAATTTACTCTATCCAAAAAATAAATAAGTTCAGGTGCGAAACTTACTATCTATTATTAAATGCACTGCTCACCTGTTGCCTAAAACAATAGGCTTTCAGAGTTTTAGCATTTCTTCCCCGCCTCATATTAAATCTCTAATAGGCGAAAATTCTTTAGCCATTTCATCATTCGAATAGATGGATAAGCTTTAAAAAACACACAGACACCGCGCATATAGTCTGGTTTCTTTTCGGAAATGTCTACTCTTCGTATTTTGAGAGGACCTGTAACCAGTTAAGCCAGTAGATACTAGTTGTTTATACCAAATTAAGAAAAAAGTGAAATTGGAAAACACAAATTAAGAGAAACGAAACTGAAACTTAAAAAAAAAAAAAAAAAAAAAAAAAACGAGACGCACGGGTCGGTCTCGTGTTTGTGCTGGTTGGAGGCTATATATTCACGTGCCGAAGTCAGGGGTTTTTTCTTTGAAGACGTAGAATTAGTAATTACTATATATATATATATAAAGCATTCTCATGAGCAACGGTATTAGATTGGCAGCCCATATCTTGGACGGACGGACACTGACCGTTCACGAGCCCATCCTCAAACTACGAACAGAACTTCTAAAAACCGAATCCTGCCTGAAGTAGACGCCCGTGTCGCTTGGTTATACGAACGACAAGCACCAATCCCTGGGAAGACTCCTTTATTCACTAACTTCTTCGGAAGATTCCCCCCTCATACGTGCGAGCGAATAATTTGGAGCATTGTTCTGCGTACTTACCTCATTTATCTCCCCCTTTTCGCACATGGAAGCTCGACTGAAAGCACTTGTTTCTCAGCTTCACCAACCCATCTGTATAGAAATGGTTAACTTGGCGCGAACAGACGTGGCTAGTCTAGAGATCTGAAACAGCTGTATATTGTATTATTATCTCACTCGATTAATCACTGGCATGTCAATATTTAAAGCTGTACACTAGTTAGATGTTTGCACTTTAATTACTTACTTATAGTGTTACGTGGACACCTCTAGTAAACACCCCGGATTTAATTCATAACTAAAATAACTT
>JACATO010001246.1:0-15423 GCA_018389105.1 Nautilus pompilius | reverse complement strand
AGAGAGAGAGAGATGGAGAGAGAGATATGACGTCAGTACAGAAGAGAGATAGGAGAGAGAGAGAGAGAGAGAGAGAGAGAGAGAGAGAGAGAGAGAGAGAGAGAGAGAGATGGCGTCATACACAGAGAGAGAGATGCCAACATCCCTCCGTCTTCATATCTACACCACCGATGTGACGAACCGATCAGAAATGCATCTGTCTAAGCTCAGTTATGAACAGACAATTCAGCAGGAAAACGTGTCACCGGAATCCACGATAAACCCTGTTATTTCCATTGTAGACATTGTTAAAATGGATGCCGCCAGAATTTGTAACACACTGTACCGTGGCTAAATTGGCCTACTACACGAAAGAACCAATCACTCGTGTGATTAATGGAAGTATAAAAAGACAACCAAAAAAAAGTTAAATCTTCCTTAGTGACCGAAGCAGGAAGGAAGAAATCAACCAAAACAACACCAGTAGCATGGTTTTCTCCCTAGTGCGGTTCTGTTATAATGTATTACGACAATCGTAAAATATGGAGACGGCCACGACTATCAAATTTCTGCAAAAAGGCAAAACATAATTTAAAAAATACGCAAGGTAAGCATCTGTAATTCTGTTAGAATATCGTTTATAGTAAAGACATCGGCTACTAAAGCGATTAATTCTCAAACTGTAAAAGAATTAATCTATACTGTGTCATGCTACAATATAGAAAAATGTACTAATTGAAATGTTAGAGTATCACAAAGCAATGATACAGGTATAATGTAATCGCTGATAATCTGCAACAGATTTGCTCTCTCGTGCCTTCGTGATCCACTATGAAAGCTACACCTGAAATATATCTTCTCAAGACACCTGAAAGGTTGGAAACTCTGTTGTAACTTTAAATTGAAGTTTAAGAAAAGCAAAATGAAAATTGAATTGGCTTTTCATGGTTCTTAAAATTAAACGAAACGGGTGGAATACGCCTACGATTTAAAGGAGGTAAGTAATATTAGGGAAGGGCAAACCTGTTGTCCGGTGGTTAGGTGATGTCGAGACTGGCTTGTTTCGATGCACTTTTCAACCGACGGCCGCGATAGGTTTCTCCAGATTTTCCGGTTTTCCTTCGTATATATAAAATGGTGGTTTATAGTATAGAGCTTTCTCTTGTGGTGACTTATACTACCTCCCCATCAGAGAGGGTATCCAGGGTGGGTAACTTATCCCGTCGCTCGTTCGCGTTTCGTGACTAAGTCTTCTCTGTCCTGATCAGGTAGCTTCCACTAGACGGACGGCCCCCGATGACGATTGTGGGATTGTGAAAAGCAAAGTAAAGAACAAGATCCATCTAAAGTTATTTTCTGTATCCACTAACGATGTTGCTGCGTTATCTAAACAAAAGTAAATTACTTACGAAAAGGATTTTTAAAACTCGGTAAATAAAGCGATACGCTTGAAATATTCTACTATTAGTCTTTTGTGTTTTTTTTAGGGCTGTATCAACTTGAAACTGTGAACCTAATGTTGATAACTCTACTCTAATTAGGTTCCGAGTTTTACCACGCGCCTGCATATTGTTTAGGCCCCCCGACGTATTTCATTCCCTAATAGATTCTGTACAGTCGATAAATCTGCAATCAGCAGCTCAAAACACTTAAACTAAGGCTGGCTTTTCTCCTGACTTATTGCCATCTATAAATAAGAAAGCATGACGGGCGGCTACTTAAGCACGGTAATAAAACGACAGTATATCCAATAAACTGCTTCATTCCGTACTCAAACGGATTCGCGAATTTGCTGCGGTATATCTTTAGGTTCAGGTTGGTTAAAAGTGAAAGTGATTTTGTTTGCGTCATTACAGAAAAAAAAATTTTTTTTTTTACTTTACCTGGCTAAATTAGCTACCGAGACTTTTGACTCGAACTGGTGTGTATTTTTGCAGGTTTACAGAAAAATTTTAAAAAACTACCCAAAACGTTTTCGACTCTAGTTGATAGAAAGTATTCTAGTCTACAAATATTTAAAAAATATAATTGTGTAGATTTGTTTATTTATTTATTAAAATTCAGATCAATTTCGCGTTAACGAGAATGAGAAAATTTGAATAGTGATATCGAAACGTACCGGAATTTACCGAAGTTTACCGAACTTTACTAAAATTTACCGAATTCACCCAATTTATTGTAATTTACTGAAGTTTACCGAACTTTACTAAAATTTACCGAATTTACCCGAATTTATTGTAATTTACCGAAGTTTACCGAACTACCAAATGTACCGGAATTCACCCAATTTATTGTAATTTAGCGAATTTACCGGAATTTATTGTAATTTACCGAAATTTACCGAACTACCAAAATTTACCGGAATTTATTGTAATTTTCCGGAATTTATTGTAATTTACCGAAGTTTACCGAACTTTACCAAAATTTACCGAATTTACCCGAATTTATTGTAAATTACCGAAGTTTACCGAACTACCAAAATTTACCAAAATTTACCGAATTTTTCCGGAATTTATTGTAATTTACTGAAGTTTACCGAACTACCAAATTTACCGGAATTCACCCAATTTATTGTAATTTAGCGAATTTACCGGAATTTATTGTAATTTACCGAAGTTTACCGAACTACCAAAATTTACCGGAATTTATTGTAATTTTCCGGAATTTATTGTAATTTACCGAAGTTTACCGAACTACCATCCGGAATTTATTGTAATTTACAAAAATTTGCCGAATTTACCCGAATTTATTGTAATTTACCGAAGTTTACCGAACTTTACTAAAATTTACTGAAATTCGAAGTACAAGGAAATGTGAAAAAAAAAAACAACAGAAAATAAATATGCAAAACAGACATATGATCTTGGAGACAACAAATTAACAGGCAAAAGCAGCCAAAGAAGCAGAAGCAACAACAAAGGCATGAAATCCTCGAAGCTGTAAACAACTACATCGCAAAGAAAGCGTGAAAATAGGAAACCCTACAAGAGAGATGACTCGGTCTTTCATGAAAAGAAAAATGACATCAGGCGAAGTGCGACACAGAAAGACCAGACAACGAAGTGGTTTAGATTTTCTCCGAGGATTACCCTGATGGCACATTCACGGATGATTCATTTGTCAAGATCTGGAGAGGTTTTGTGGTCGGATATGGCGGATGCGCAGGGCGACGGGTTGCTGCAGTAACACCGGGCTCTCCACGACTGGCCATATTGTATTTCCCGTGTGCACCTAACACCGAGAAAAATGTTGTTTTAAAAAAAATGAAATCGCAACATTTCCTGCTGCAACTATCGTCCGTCTACTGTGCAACACTAACTAGTGAACATCAGAGTATATAACGTCCATTATAGCCTCATCTATACAAATAGAAATTGCTGGTGCTGTAACATTTTATCTTGTGAATAATAGGCTTTTCCGGTCTTCTCCATCCCCGTTATATCAATTTCAAATGACTTTTCAGACTAAAGTACGAGCGAGATGAGTGAGAATTTTTATTCAGCTGATCCCGGAAATTGATTTTTTAATTCTTTTATCTAACCTTTGTGTTACTTACTTTCGCGCCTACTGTTCCGTCACATCACGAATAAGTGTTAAATTTTAAACACTTTATATGATACATCTGTAATTCTTAAAATTGATTTCGTTTTATTAAAGACTTTTAATACCAAAGTAAAATGCAATATTAATTTTGTTTTATTATTTTTAAAAAAAAAATACAAACAGTCACTTTATTTTTATCTTTCTCTTTCTGTCGATATCAACAACAACAAAAAAGCTTTCTTCTATTTAATTTATCACTTTTCATAATCATTTCGCTGCATTTATGTATCAAGGGCGATCGCTACTATCTCATCTTCATTTCAAATAGAGGTTCGATTCTTCTCCACTAAAAATTTTAACTTTTAAAATATTTCTGATACGCATGATTTATTTCTATGCTGTCACACCGTCATCATTCAGCCTGTGCCATGATATTATCGATATGAGAATTAGCTCAATTAAAATCGGAAGATTCATATTTTTACCATATTAAACGAAATTTAAATATCTTTTGTTTTGCACAGGGAAAACCGAACGGGAAAACCACGATAAGAGAGATGCCAGTTCACCCGCAGTCTCTCGAATCATAAGAAGCACATTTCTAGGTATGCTACCCACTTCACTATCATCTTTAGTGACCATTTTTCATTTGGTATCAGATTATCAGTAAGCAACGAGAGTCGTATTCCTCAAGTGTTTTTGGTGACAATACAGATTACCATGTTTCTAGTGTTCTACCGTATTCAGCACCAACATACTTCGCTTGTACTATTAATTTATAATTTTCTCCGACTGGAAAGTTAAATAGCTGGATCTTTTCACATGAGTTTTCTCATTCATTAAATAAACTTTTTTTTTGAAGAAAAAAATGCAGGATGTTCCAAATGAAAAAACCCGTGATTTTACGATTAATGACAAAGATAAAACTGGTGGCGCCATCTAAAGTTATGTTTCATGCAAAGATATGTTCGATATGGCTGCCATGCTGGTTAAGCTTATCACGTGTTCATAATCACATGTTTTCTATGACTTTTCTTAAAGTGCATCAGCTAATACAACGAAGGCAAATTCGGGATCGCCCTTTTCCCCCAAATTTCGAAAGTCCTAGGGGTCATCTCGTAGATTTAGTCCTTAAAGTACCCCGATAAGAAGATGTCGTACGAAATTAAAGTCCGGGTGTGTTATAAAAAATGGAAGAACCAACTTCGATCAACTCCAAAAACTTCTCACTGAAAAGTTTGATGATCCCTTTATTCTTGCATAATATGAATTTTGTACGGAAACATGTTGGGAAAGTTCTTCAAATTCTCTGGGTTGTTTTAGACGCACGTCAACTGTATTTTTTAACGGTTTCATTGGTTGAATGTGGACTTACAGTTTAGGGCCCGTTTGGTAATGAACGCCATCTTGAGCTTCTTCTGTACCGTCATCACCGAAGTCTCAATAAACCACTCGACAGATTTGGTTTTCTGCTGCGGTCCGTCATGTTTCCCACCTCGGACAACAAATGGATGCCGATATATTCCAGTGCATCATTGACAGTTCGGTAATAATATGTAAAACGATGGCATTTTATCTGGAACACCTTGTAGAATATTGCAAATTAATATCTAAAGTAAAATGAGCTATACATATATATGGAAATCCCCTCACAATTTATGATTATGACAAATCATAAAATGAAAAATATTGAAAGAATTCTTTGAAACTTTTTAAAACAAAATTTCTCCTTTTGAAAAATAACAATAATTGACATTCAAACAGAATATTATATCAGGGTTAAAATTAACCAGCTACTCTCCAATCTATCGCTGTTGTTAGTCCTTACCGTAGACAATAGCTTAAGGTCTCTATTTGGGTTTTAGTCTACAACAACCTTTGGCTATAATGAAAGTGATGGTCGAGTGGATATTTTATTAATTTATTTATTCTACAGCATTGTGATTTAATAAAAGAATCACATGTTAATTGACATTGTTCCCAAACTCTACATTCATTTTTACACACGTTTCACCTGGCTGGTACGAAATGGTTGTCAATGGAAATCGTATTCAAGGCATCAAAATGTGGATTACAGATCGATATGGAAAAATAATTAACTTAAGAAATAAAATGATAATTTTAAGATTACATTAAAAACTAATTTTTTCATTAATAAGGAGGGGGGAAAAGAGTTGCAAGAATAAATATCGCCAGGGAGGCATTAATTGATAATTTAATATAATGATTAGTTATGTTATGAATAATAAAAGACGATAGAAGCAGCTGTTAGTTTCAGCGCTGAAAGTACTTCTGAAATAGTTTCTGTGGTGAAAAAGGGACTATGATCCTTTAAAAAGGAACTTAGGAAATCGAAATCAAAAAGATAAACTAAAATTTTAATGTAAATAAGATAAATAATGGAAGTGATAAAAATATTTTGATCGCTGGAATAGGAAGAATAAGACATAAACAACCTAACGAAGTTTTAAATCAAAAGAGGATTTCAGAAAACTAATATATTTAATGGAATACTGATGTCGCAGAAGATTTGGTTATTGGTTAAATTGTTAGAGCTTTATGAGTATAAATCCACCACTGGGGCAAATTTAAATAATCTTGGCTCATAAATTAACGTCGAAGTCTAAAATCAAGCCGTGGTTTTACTGCCACATAAAGCTGTTGGAAAGTCAATGATGTGTCACTACGCAGTCGGTTGACTGCACTAAACGACTGGTACGGTTTTGTTTAACTATCTAGCAAGATAAATCTACACTTGTTCGCATAAGTTAGCCAAACAAAAAAAAAATATTTCCAAAATGGTTAAAGTTTTATTACCAAAATGTTCAACACAAAATTCTTTTTCATGTAACTTAACTTTTATTAAAGAAATATGTAAATTAGAAAATAAATTTTACGATTGTAGACCGAACCAAATAAGAAAACACGAAGAGATTCTAACATAGATCCACTGGTTTTTATCCTGATTGATATCTTCCCAAAACGCAGTTTTTAGAGTGAAAGGCTGAATTCTTTCAAGAGATATAAAATCCTATCACCTCTCTGAACGATAAGTGTCTGTAATTTCTATACTGTGTCCACTTAAGCCAGAAAAAGACGCTGATATTACATCTTTTAAAACTCACCGTTTTCTGGGCAGTGTAAAATTTAGACAGGGTTCTTTGCTGTCTCAACCATTCGCTAAAATTGTGCAGTTCCAAAGACAGAGTCGATTCAAAAAAAATTTTTAATGTCTTTATAAGAATCACGAACTTAGATTCAGCGCGTTGATTTCAGTCGGTTAAATCGATGACGCCTGGACTCGATTACGTAACTGTCATGCGGTAGAGAAGAAGCCCCTCCCCCTGGCGGGAACCATGGTTTTTCTGTCGTAAGTTATACATACAATGACAGCTACAAATGTGCATTTGCCAATAAACTAATTCATCAAGCACAAAGAAGCTGCTGCATACAGAAGCGTATTCACCGAGAGAATGGTGTGTGTCTGGTATAAGTAGTATCTTACTGGTGAGCTCACAGCTATGACAGCCAATTCAAATAAAGAATTAACTTTCACGTCCGCTGTGCGGTATTTCTCGAAATTGGACGAGAGACAGTAAACAAGGGCATCAACGATACACGGTTAAAATTACAGACAAGTTCATCAGTCACAACAGTAGCCGGCCTGCGGGTCAAGGCTTCGACCGCCCACTCTCTTCTGCACGGCTCAGCTCACCCACCACCTTCTCACCGCACTTCCGTTAACGCTGTTGACGCTCAACGAGCACCGGAAGTCTCAGTATCGGGTTTACCGGTCTGCGCGGGTAGACGGACAACAACAACAACAACAAAAAAGAGAAATGGTGTTTTTTGGGAAAATTTTTCAAGAAGGTGGCATCCAAACTCCCCGAAAGTCTTCCAATATATTAAAATAGAGTATTAAAGTTAACGTTCGCTAAACTGAAACGGAAAAAAAGAAAATGAGGACGGATTTCATTGAGCTAATTTGTTCGAATTAATATGGCGGCTGGTGGCAAGGAAAGATAATGCAGGGGGGACAACCGTGCGAGTTTCGGCCAAGACTGTATACAAGTGAACATTTCATAATTGGCTCTTTCATAAAACGCGAGGGATAATTTTACAAAACCCTATTCTCGTTGTCTTGTTTTCGTTCTTCTTGCTATCGCTTCTATCATTACGAATACTAGAAGTTGCACACAGGAATAAGTAGCCGAGACAATCATCCGCATAAAAGCGGTCGCGCCACTTTCCTGGTACAAAGCGAACGTACAGTTTACTGGATTTTTATTATAAGCTTCTCTCCAATAAATAACAGTTAGCTTTGCTGTCGGGTAGTAATACAGAATTACTTCGCAACTCGGATGATGGTGCTAGAGGCAGTCATCAGCCAAAGACCGCCGCGCTCAGCCAGCTTCATCTAAGCACCATCGACAAGGCGGAATGAAACAATAATCGCGATTTTAAAAATTCTGAATATTTCAGTCAGTGGGAGGCGGGGAGGAGATCTGCCTAGCATCAAGATACGACTTTCATTGTCCTGCTGTTCCGGGTGATTTACCAAAAAGACGCAATGTATAATAATGAGTTAAAATGGGATTTTACGGTACTCTAATCTTTGTGTGTGGTTGTTGTTCTCTTCCTCTGAACGTAACTACAGAATTGATTGTCTTGAAGTAAATTTTTACTGAAGAACGTCTCTCGTTTCTGCATAATGTAGAGAGATAATTTTGAGAGCTGAAGACACCGAACTAAGAGATCTCTCAGAATCACTCGCTCTCTCTCTATTCTCTCTCCATCTCCATCTCTCTCTCTCGCTTCTTCTCTATCGCTCCTCCTCTCTCTCTCTCTCTCTCTCTCTCGGCTCTCTCTCATCTCTCTCTCTCTCTCTCTCTCTATCTCTCTCTCTCTCATCTCTCTCTCTCTCTTTTTCTCTCTCTCTCTCCCCATCTCTCTCTCTCTCCATCTCCATCTCTCTCTCTCTCTTTTTCTCTCTCTCTCCCCATCTCTTCTCTCTCTCTCTCTCTCTCATCCTCTGCCCGAAGCCTTCTGTAGTGCAATGGATACTTCTACAGTTCACAAATGATTGTAAAAATCTCCAACAAATATAAAAACGCTTAAAGGAAGCAAAATAGATTCATTGTCGCGAATGTTAAATTTATCCATTCCTCAATAATGTTTAAAAGTATGATAATAAAACAGCTTTTTTGGTTTTTTTTTTGTTAACTGTGCTAACCTCAACTTAGTATTAAACTAATTGTGTTTTAAATCCTCTGCCATACCGCTCAAGTAAGATTTAAAAAAAAAACAGTTTTTATTAGTGAAAAATAACTTAAGAAAACAAACCAAAAAAGCATGGTAAAAGAGAATATTTACTATAAGGATACTATGACAAGTTAGCGATAGTTCGCCTTTTACTATGACGTCATTCTATTATGTTCTGTTTTATATCTAACTACAGTTGTCCCCAGGTATTCGCAGGGGTTACGTTCCTAGAGCACCCCCGAATATTGGACGTGGTCCATAAAAATGCCTATAAACGTCAAAATATAACGTAACATATAATAAAAAATATAAGTAAATATATAATAATAATTTAATAAAAAATACAGTAAAATGTACGGGTACTCACCAATAATGAATGATATTGATAGATGATGAATAAGCCTTAGAAGGTGCAGGGCGTTTGGGCGGCATCTTAGGACTTTAAGAAACACGCTGCGAAAAACACAACACTCAGAGAAACACTCGAGATAGCTACACACGGTAAACTGGGATGATGCGGGGCTGCTGGGCTGCATCTGCCTGAGACAGCGCCTCGTGGGAAGCAGCCAATCAGCAGCAAGGAGAAATGAATAACGCTCTCCGATTGGCCACTTTCAAACTTCCAGCCAATAGCGTTTATTTTATATTGATATTTTGCTGAATTTACGTTAGTATTTATATTACAAAATTAGTAAATTATATTGTGATTAATAATTTAGCGTTAAAAAGCGTGAAAAAATATATATTGCCACGAAAAAAGCCATTAAAAAAATCGCGGAAGATATTTGCGATTCCGCGAATATGCGGGGGTTTCCACGAATAATTATTAGTTGGGTTCTAAGGAAAATTCCTCGAATAGCCGGGGCCCCGAATTCGCGGGGGTCGACTGTATTTGACATCCGAGCGGCCGGCGATCTAGTTTTGAACGGCCGGACTGCTATCGAAGATTCTAGTTCGAATCCCGTTCGAGAACGGCTCGGTTTGACGTACTCTTCTCCACCAGCAGGCAGACATGATTTTTTTTCTTACATTTAAAAGTGAAACAAACATTTTAGGAGGTATTTCCGGGTACACGCTTACTGTGGGTAGCTTCTGACTGGCTTGTACCTTGACCATATCTCAATAACCTTCAACTGTGTCCACGTGTTACTTGCTTGGTTACAAAAGTCTCTAGACAGGCTTTACCTTGACCACCGCTTAAGGGCCTCCAAACATACCAGCGTAACTACTTGCTCGGCCACCGAGGTTAATACCTTCTGCTTCTTTTTAATTAATTGTTGTGAAGATGTCTCTTGATCTCGACTGCCAGAATATGGGTTAGAACAGATTATCTAGCTAACAATACTTGTGCAACTAATAGAAGCACATTACCCACACCTTCCTTCACTTGTGTTTCTGATTTTTCCAGCCTACAAAATGTTATCCTTACCCAAGTTCCTTCTGATACCCTTCTTCAATTATATGTAGCCTTGTCTTTAAGAAATGGTTCACATTTTTTATACTTTCCTACAACAAAGTATCAGACACGACCTGTTGCATGTGTCTGGCTGAGTGGAAAAGGAACCGGAGTTAGATGTCGGTTTTAAGTGTAAGGAACTGTTTGCGCGGCGGAGGTGGCCAGAAGCAGCAGTGAAAGAATCGAGTGGACGGAAGCGCCGGCAGGTAGGAGGCGATCGATGATGACTTAACAGAATGAAGAAATGATATTAACCGATCGTTTCCAAGATTTAGCTTTTCAAGAAACCGTTAAAGGGAGAAGTAGTCATCAAGCGATCTCTCGATGGCTAAGAGACACTGGATTACTTCACCCGGAGAAAATGGAAAAGAATTACGATGTGATTATGCTACCCTGGCGCCAGACCATAGATACTTCGGGTTGGCGCATGGGGGCTAACGATGTGGAACACGGCTCCACTGAGGAAATTCTATGTTGGGAACTCTTACTTGAAAAGTAAAGCTAAAGGATGTCAGAAGAGGTGCTTTGTTATTGGCATTCTTCCTTATTTTGATAGATCTTGACTAAATTTCCATATTCTTTTTGTTAAAGAACTAGTACAAACCTTTGGAAAGTCTAAGGGGGTGAAATTTGTAGATTCTGGTTAGAGTTTGCGGCCGGGCCGTATTACTTGGGCATGGTAAACTTTTTAAGGTTGGATGAGAATGCTGAAGGTAAGTATATAGGGATGCTAAATTGTCGGAGCTGCTAGATGTTGTTTTTTATATCAAGAAAGCTTATTCTTTAGATTCGAGATCCCTCGTGAGTTTTTTCTATCTGAAAGTCAATCGTGAAACAAAATCCATGATCATGATTACTCAGTGCGTACTATTAATAAAGATTAATTATACTGATGGGAGAAATACTGTAAACAAAATAGATGATTGAGAGCTGTAGTAGCTGATAGGGAACCTCAACTAATTAGCTTAACCGAGACACGGGCTTGTCCAGACTCTCACCATAGCAAGAGCTCTCTGTAAAAGGCTATCGATCATTCGGAGTGCAGACTCATATCAGAAATAGTGAGGGTGTTGTGGTGTGTGTGTGGAGATGTAAGCTTGTAATCGCATCGATTTTCTTACTGGAGTCATTTATCGATGAAGATCTTAATTATCCAGGTATTACCTGGGATTCTGAAAGCGGGAACTTTCCGCTAAGTCGTTAGTTTGTTGACGCCATACGCAATAATGGCGGTCAGTCGCAAACCAGAGGTAGAGTAAAGGAGACCGTTAGACCGGGCCGAGACTCCGGAAGTCGTCCAGGTATGATTGATTTTAATGATTAAGGACGAGGTTAGGTAGGGCGTACTATATGTACTCTGATGCGGGGTGGTAATCTTGTACAATGGTTTGGGTTGTTCAAGGATAGCATAGGCGATTACCAGAGAGAGTTTGTTCACTAATGCTAGCAGCAGTGTACATCTACTATGAAGATATCTCGCTGTAAATGCCCCCCCCACCTCTGGGAGTTTTCGCAAACGAGGCTAGGAGCGCTTTCTGCCGACTCAGCGCCCTCTCGACTGAACTGGAAACCAGCACTCACCTCTTTCTTGCGATACCTGTCACTATCGAGATTTCGTAAGCGCTTTTATTTGATTTATTGTCTCTGATCGCAGTTGCCAGGACGGACCGCTGTCGCTAATGAATTCCTTGTCTCACTGCCAGACGATGGCGTTGATTAGGCCTAGAAGTGTTGTTTTCGCTGTTACAGTGGCGATTCCGCTCGGCTTAGCTGATACGAGGGAAGGGGCGCCGCTATCAATGTAACTTTTAAACCTTCTCCTACTCTCATTATTACCAACTCCCCTCGGTAATTCGCCTAATCCATCTACAATCTTACTGATCATTTTTCCCACTAATAATATTAAATGGCGTCGATACGGCAGACAGTTCATAACTGTGACGACCAGCATTTCCAGATATAAATAGCCTAATAATTTGCGACCGTCTACCTCTGCTATGGGAATTAACGCCCATACCTGGTTGCCAATGGCCATCAGTTAGAACCACATCATGTCAAGAACTAGTGAGCCACACACACACACGCCATGTGTCAAATAAATGTACGTGGCTATTTTTCGGTGGACACCTGCAGACAAAGTTTCAATCTTCCTATCACCTGTCTTTGCTTTACACCAAATTACCGATGGGTATGAAAGGTCTACATACATACGTTGCAGGGCTGGACAACATCCGAATGTACCATATTCGATCTCACGAAGTCCACTCTGAATCATGATTCTATAAAGAAAAAGAGAAAAATCAAGCAAAAAAGTCCCATAAGGAAGAGAAAACAATATATATATATATATTAATATATTATATATAAAAGATATAAATGGTGGGGGGGGAACCTATGCTCGTATGACATGAAAAGCAGGAACTTGTCCAATTTCCGTAAACCCGTTTAAGAAGAATGGAAAATGCGAATGCGATTTAATTAGCGAAATGATTTTAGTTGCTCTGACGTTACTGCACCATCTTTCTGATATTCTTTTTTGTTTTACTAATTCAACAATTTTTAATTTTAATCGAAAGTTTCCCTAGCGGAACTGCAACATCCAGCTTTAATTTTGGTAATTCAGCGGTGAGATAAGTAGTCACTGTGGACAACAACCCGATGGGTTAGATGTAAATAGATCTCGTCTTCATTGAATGCTCGTAGTGACGTTAGGCGGCTTCCAGACTGAGGCTCTGCCTGCGCATACAGTGCGTAATTAACTAACAAATACGTCACTGGTCTAGACATTAATGACGTCACCTCTCAGCGGTGTAGTTCCCTAATTACTTTTTACTTTTAACTGGTAGTTGACTGCTGGTGACTGCATAAAAAGGAAATTCTTAATTCCATTTAAGTAAACTCCCGAACTAGAATTCTTTCCAAAATTTTAAATGATGTCACTATTATATCGAAATGTAACTTATGAAACAAGTGTCGTGGTTCGTTATCAGTTTAAATATGGCTTTAGTTGGTATAGCTGGAGTTCGCTTTAAGTCTCTCTCCACTCTCTCTCTTCTCTCCTCTCTTCTCTCTCTCCTCTCATCTCTTCTCTTTCCTCTCTCCTCTCTCCTCTCTACTGACGTCATATCTCCCTCTCTACTGACATTATATCTCTCTCCCCCTCTCTCCACTGACGTCATATCTCCCTCTCTACTGACTTCATATCTCTCTCCCCCTCTCTCTCTACTGACGTCATATCTCTCCCCTCTCTCTCTTCTGACGTCATATCTCCCTCTCTACTGACATCATATCTCTCTCCCCTCCCTCTCTACTGACGTCATATCTCTCTCCCCTCTCTCTCTACTGACGTCATATCTCCCTCTCTACTGACATCATATCTCTCTCCCCTCCCTCTACTGACGTCATATCTCCCTCTCTACTGACGTCATATCTCTCTCCCCCTCTCTCTCTTTGACGTCATCTCTCTCTCCCTCTCTCTCTACTGACATCATATCTCTCTCCCCTCCTCTACTGACGTTCATATCTCTCCCCCCTGTCTCTCTACGGACATCATATCTTCTCTCACCTCCCTCTTATCTCTGACGTCCGATCTCCTCTCTACTGACATTATATCTCTCTCCCCTCTCTTCTACTGGACTCATATCTCTCCCCCCTCTCTCTCTACTGACGTCATATCTCTCTCCCCTCTCTCTCTACTGACATCATATCTCTCTCCCCTCCCTCTACTGACGTCATATCTCTCCCCCCTCTCTCTCTACTGACATCATATCTCTCTCCCCTCCCTCTACTGACGTCCTATCTCCCTCTCTACTGACATTATATCTCTCTCCCCTCTCTCTCTACTGACGTCGTATCTCTCTCCCCTCTCTCTTTCTGACGTCCATTCTCTCTCCCCTCTCTCTACTGACGTCATATCTCCCTCTCTACTGACGTCATATCTCTCCCCCTCTCTCTTCTGACGTTCATCTATCTTTCTCTCTTAACCTCTTCCCTTCTTTCTTCATCTCTCTCTCTCTCTCTCTCTCTCTCTCTCTCTCTCTCTCTCTCTCTCTCTCTCTCTCTCTCTCTCTCCTTCTCCCAATCTCTCTAATACAAAGCTTGGAATAGGAAATAATTCCATCACCCTTATTACATAGGAAAAAAAAAACATGCCGGAAATACTGGTTGCTAATGAAGTTAAATACACGTTGAGAAGATGAGCCGTTCTATAAAATACAATTAAAAGATATTTTTGGACTTAATTTATGAAATATTGATTAAGCAATATCCTGAATATGCCATGCAAATGTGGAGCCAATGTTTTTGAAAAAAAAAAAAAAAAACTCTAACACAAATTTTAAAAAATATTGTTAGGAAAGTAAATTGCTTAGTTTATTTTAAATATTTCTAAGAAAAGATCTGAAAAGAGTCTGAAATCTTATAGTCGTAAATGCATTTATGCCAACAGTTATTCCAAAGGTAGGAGACAAAATCATAAATTATCTAAATCGACTACAAGACCTCATGTTGAAAGCGTTTCTTCAGTCAGGTAAATTTCCTCCATCAGTTATTAGCGCAGGGTTATTCATAAATATCTGTTAGTCTTGGAGGCCGTCTACAATGGATCCGTATCCCTTTTAGTAACCTAACTAATGGAATTACTCAATGTTTGGACCCTTTTCTAATACTCATAATTGAAAAAAAGATCAAAGAATAAATTCAGCAAGAAAACCACATAAATAAGAGTTTTATTTAAATATATTGACTTTTTGGTGCCCAGGTCTGCCTAGAATCGAGCTGGCTAGTGTTCATCCAGCCGAAGTCGCAGTCCAGTCCTTGTAGCGAGCTCTGCCCCAGCCGTCGTGGTCCGAGTCTTTTAGCTGCAGGCCCCAATGGGAGCGCGGCTCGATTGTGTCAGTCCTACTGTGGTAACAGTTCGAGTTCCGGCCTTTGTCGCCAGCGTGTATTGTCCGTGTTTCTATGAGGGTGGTAGAGCGACAGGAAGCCGCTGGGGGAGGCGGTGATGCAAGCGTGTTACTGCAGGGGTCTGTGACGCGACCGGGAGGAGTGCCTGCCTTGGGAGACAAGCCTTACACCTTTGGCGCTCGGTCTCCCATCGCTGATACCGGTGTATTGGACGCAGGGTAATCTTTGTATACTTTTTTCTGGAAAACAGTGCGTCTTATAAGCCGGCAAATACGGTA